>JAQIWX010000559.1:0-15658 GCA_034696785.1 Lepidocyrtus cyaneus | reverse complement strand
AATAAAGCGAATATAATACGTAGCGTAACGTCTGTATATTCCATCCATAGTTATCCTACAGCTGCGGCTTAAAAAATACTAAAATAATGATCATATTTACAATGGTGCTGTTGAGGATAAAATGAAATACTGATGATGATTCCGATGAAATCCCGCAAAATCCTCCGCGAACACAATAAAATAAACAGCAATCCATTAATAAGTCAATAACAATAACGATAACAAGACCAGTTTACAAAATGCCCTTCTCCGTCTCGCCTCGTTGAACAAACATTTCCTCATCTCATGTTAGCATAAAACTTGTCTCTAGATTTATTTAAATACAAATAGGAAGAGTAAACAAATGTCGCGATTACAATTTACGATCCAACTAACATACATACGTCCACTTAAACGTTAACAATCACATTAAACATGGAGAATGATCAACTAGTATTTACACATATCTCATACAAGACAAAAGACAACATGCACCCTTCTTCAACCCACTTTCACTTTCCTCCATAAGTACCAAGTATATATAATCTTCCAAGGATTACATTAAACTTCGTGTAGTCCCTCATCGTCCATTGTTTTTTATCCCCATTTTATTTACCCTTCTTTGTTCAGCAGCTTAAATCTATCACGTGTACGTGCACTCCTCAAATATTCATTAATAGCTTTCAGCAGGAAGAAAGCTTTTTTTGGGGGGAAAGGATCAGGAATCCAGTTGAATTATTTATGGGCCGGGCTGGGCCTTGCATCATTTCATATTACAGGATGGATGATGTGAGCAATTGTTTTGGTTGCAATGATTGATTCTGATTGTTTTCATTCAATCCTTTTTACTACTATTGTTTTTTTCTCTCTAGCTCCAACTCGTCCGATTACTGATCTTATCCGTCACACCTCTTCCTGTCTTCTTCCTTCCTTGGAAAGTTTTTCGATGATGTTGATCATACGGGCGGGATTTTGGTACAGCTCCATCCTCACATTTGACACAGAGCCCTTTATCAGAGCAACAACGATATGGATTACGATCCAATTGACTCTGGAAGGAGGGAATGTGGAACAAAAAAAACAAAATGCTTTGTATAAAAAAATAGAAACCTTTAGACATCCCTTATCATATCGTAATGTAATGTATCCGATAACAGGGATTTGAAACCTTAGCACTTTCTCTCTAACCCTATTTCTTTCATCTTTCCCCCTCCTGTTCCCTTCCCTTAATAGATTGCTTTCTATTCAGCACACATATTTGTGACAGTCACATTAGCACAAATACACTTTTCCCCGAGTGTCTCTGCCAAGCCCAATATTGTTGACTGCCTTACGGATCCCATCCTACAGCTGGATACCAGTTTCCCCATTCATGTTGAATTCAACATTAGGTACAGGCAGATACATAAATACATAATATACGATTTTTTTCTGCAGAAATATACGAGCGCCTTCCTACACATTACATTTCCCTTTCAAATCCATACACCCAGCCAACTCCGTCATAAAGAAAGTGATAAACACATGCTATACTTTCTCGTATTTCAAATGCCTTTCATTTTTCACGCAAAAAAATGTTATTCTTTTTGGCAACTTTTTTATTGGGTGAAAGTTGAACAGTATAACAATAATGGAAGGGGAGAGCCCTCTCCTACAAACAAAGACGTTTGAGACTCTGTCTTATACACACAATACTTTTTTAAGAGTAGGAGGAAAGGTAGCATATGCATTCTATCTATTTTTGGATTACGTGTCTATTTCCCCCTAAAAAAATTCAATACCTATTTTATAATCTATTGCTTTCTTTCCTTTCTTTTTCATTCTTTTTTTCCAACCTCCACTCATGCACACACTTTTTGGGATTATCCGGGACATGGTTATAGGTTCAGTTTCTATATGC
This sequence comes from Lepidocyrtus cyaneus, assembly GCA_034696785.1. NCBI lineage: Eukaryota > Metazoa > Arthropoda > Collembola > Entomobryomorpha > Entomobryidae > Lepidocyrtus > Lepidocyrtus cyaneus. The sequence goes on along the minus strand of JAQIWX010000559.1, from coordinate 13,779 downwards.
GTTATATTTGAAGTAGGTAGATGCACAGTTTTCCTCACTCTTTTCTTTATCTCTTACCTCTGGGCAATCGGAGTCCCATGAAAGGATCTCTCCATCGCTGGTTCTCCTTTTAACTGGGTAATGGCAGCCACAACGGTAGTCTTCTCTGCTTACCGACAACACTGTCAAGAAAGGAGAGAGAGGGAGAAAAATAGCGGAAATGAGGTATCCAGATATTTTCAAAGGTAGAGGTAGACATATCACGAGAAATAAAAAGGAGAAGAGACAGAATGGGACATTAATGTCAAAATGTGGGAGCATGTTATTCTGTTTAAGTTAAAATAGGAGATTTATGAATGGATATTCAGTGAAGAAAGACTCTACGGCTGAGAGCGGGATATGGGAGGGGAGAAAGATGCTGGATCTTTCACTAAATTGAAGGGGAAAGGAGAATTTCATCTCGAATTACTACTTCTCTCTATACTGTAGAAAGAGAGAAAGAGAGAGAGAGAGACGATGTTGGCTAAACTCAAAAAGCTCTCCTTTCGACAGAAGGGAAAAATTCCTTAAGTAACCTTTCAGGATCCAGTCATCACCTCTTGCCAGAACCAGTCTGGCTCAGGAGCAAAAAAAAAGAAAATTAGTACATACTTATGTACCGCCACCACCACCACCACCATACCATGTGCAATTTTATCCACACCAGCAGCCAGCCAGAAGCTACTTAAAAGAAACAAAGTTAAACTCAAACCCAACCTGCTGAAAGTTTTCCATTTTCTACAATAAAAGAGCAGCAACGAAAGCAAAGTGCAATTGACTGAATATGTTGTACAATCTGTATACAGCCATGTATGTATCCTACCTAGCTATTTATGCTTTCCTTGAAGGCAAACTGTCACAATTTTTGAACAAGTGAAAGCAATAATATTATTATTCATTTAAGGTAGATAGAGAACTTATATAAGTATTTATATTTTATACGAATTTCGGGGGAAGGAAAGCAATTTGTAATGCTCCATTTTTTAACATTTGACTTTAAAGACTTTGACAAAGATAATAACACAACAGAGGAGCTCCATATGACGCTAATGTTTCTTACGGGACAGATTTTTGGAAGCATTTTTAAAAGCCCAGATAAAAACCCTTCAAACATGATATGCCTATGACTATATGCCTAGTATGACTACGTTATCTTATGTATATAAAATGGGATGACAATAAAAAAACGGAACAATGTCACAAGACTCCTTTCACTCCTCCTATAACCTTAAACAACAGTTACAAAAGGATACAAATAGAATCATAGTTAATAGAAGGGGTTTGGGAAGAAGAAAAAAACTCGTAGCTACAAATGTATTTTTCTTCTGCTGATGTCTTTGTCTGCTGATACGGGGTGATGTGAAGTGAAATGAAGAATGTGAAATATTGGAGTGTGAGACCTATAATATGACCCAACCCGGAGAAAGCAGTCAACCACAAAGATGACAAAAGTGATGAAGGAATAAGGGAAAGAGAGAACTACACAGTCAGACCACTGTTATTGCCGCTACACACGTGGAAAGTCCCTATCCTATCTTTTTCCTACTTTTCTAACAAGCCTACTCCTACTTGGCTCTTCTGTTTTGCAGGAAGAAAACTATTGGATGGAAGTGGATGGGATATGATGGTGGTGGTGGTTGCTTGCTTGCACCAACTGCCGGTATTATTATGCGTGATGATATGAAAAAATATAGCTCTGAGGTATATTTTATGTGAATTGAACTTATAAAATGAAAAGGAGTGGAAACGGTTTTTATGGTTAGAGGAAGAGGCAGAGAGAGACAGAGAGAGAAAGATAATATTTTGGAACTTGTTCATCTTCCATTGCCCAGGAATATGTGAATAAAATGTAGGGAAAAGTTATGGAGTTGAGCTGCGTTCGGTATGGTATCGGGTATCATCTTCTTCTCCCAAGCAAAAAACTGGAAAGCTATCATCATAGTTTTGTTTTCTCTGCCACATTGGAATCCCTCTCTTCCCCGCTGGAAAAAAAAGTCATGTCCTGTACAGAGGTTCAGCCAGATGCACGAATGGATCGGTTGAGCCCCAGCCGTTCCGATATTATATGATATGCAAATACATAATATTGAGATTGAGATATGTAAAAAATATGCTGCACTATTCAGAAGAAATGGTCACGTCGAGTCAATGCAATGTGGGGAAATAGGGAGGAGGACGGATAGTGAATGCGATACTTTATATTACATTTTTTACGCATTTGGAAGGATACAGACATTAAAATTGACTAGAAAAAGATGCTGTGTGGTAGGGAGGAAGAAGACGATGCAATGTGGATGTATGGGATGATATGATGGGGATGATGGTATGGTGGTGGCAGTTAGAACTTATGTAACTTTCATGTTTTGCGTATGTATGCACCGTTGTTGAAGGATTGAATTGGAAGGGAAACTACATTTTCTTTCTGGCTTTCTTTCTTCAAGAATTGGAATTCCGTTCCAGACATTTCGTATGTAATTTTCTCATTCTTATCTCTTTTCATTTTTATTCCTTTCTTGTTTCTTACCTCCGAACAGGGATCCTGGACTGGGTTTCAAGTGAGAAAAGCACTTTTCGTTTTTCAGGTAACATTTATGATTGAAGACAGATATGGCAAAGCAGCTCTCCGTAAAGTAGCACCGTCTCATGCAATCTACACCCGTGGCATTAGTCATCCAATCGTCGGCGGAAATAGGATTGGACCAGGGCTCCGCACTGAACTCCACTCCAGGGCAGTCCGTATTCGCCGTTGATTGACTGGCATACGTGTGGATCTGGACTGAATGGAAAATGATAATATTTTTTTTTAGAAATGGAGATAGCAATAAATGTTACTCATTCCAACTAACAAGGCGCGGAGAGAAGCGAACCTTTTTTCTTACATTTTCATATTATGCCAGAATGTAGATACAATACAATACAATCTAAATCTATATGGAATGCTTGCTGCCCTTCAGAGAAAAAAGAAATGCAAAATAGATTGGACTAGTTTCATCTTCATCTGCATGATGATCAGTTTCAATTTTTTCTCCCTTCTCAAATGGAATGTCAGAATGTATTACTTACAAGCACAGGTGTCCCCTTGGCTCGTTTTATTGCAGTAGAGATGACGTTCGCCAAATTGGTAGCAATCCTTGTCAGCAGTGCAACTTTCTCCGACTCTAGTTTCGATACACTGAAAATAAAACCCAATTTCAAAAAGTAGAATTGAGAGTCTGACCAAAAACAATTTAAAATGAGCGGTTGAGAATAGTGTGAAAATGAAAACTGTTTGTTTAACCTTGGCTGTTGTACATGTCAAAACGGATAAGATGTGAATCAAACATAGTATTAGGACAAGTGTAGAGCTGAAATCTTTCAGCTTTGACTTCATTTTTGGAAGATTTTTATAGACTTGACGTATCGCAAAAGCTGCAGGATCACTGGTACAATTAATTACCACCTGTGAAACATGTATTGGCAGGGAGGGAATTGAAATGACAAGATATACAGGGTATCCGTCTTGATGAGGAACCGAAAGTTCAATATGTTTTGTTACCTTAACAAATGGACAGAGGAATAGCCAGAAGTCGATTGATTAAGGATGATACGACAGGGAGGGCTCCCATTTCAAAGATATAGTTAATTATCGTAAAACAGTGCTAGCTAAAATCATATTATTATTTTGAACATCATAACCAAAGGCTGACCATTCGGTGTTACTCCAACTTTATTCGGCATAGCTTAGTTAATTATTGTTCTAAAGAAAAACAATAAAATTATTTCAGCCATTACTGGAGAAATGGCAAAAGAATCCCTACCCAACAATTTGAACTTCAATGAATATTTATAAGATCGAAATATATTCCATTAAAAAAATCGTTGACGTAGTCAAATGCATCTCATTGTCTTCTAACAAGCTGAAAAGGCCGATGTGACATTAATACATTATTCTATAACTCACCAAAAATGTAAGCACTTATTTAACAAGGGAAAACAGCAGAGGCAGTAAGGAAATTATCATTGTTTCATACCATCCTATTTGCATATTATAAATAAACTTATGCATGCAAAACATAGTGCTAAACATTTATATTTATCTTTTTGGGTGTTCCTCTACACTGCAACCGGACTTGTTGCTGACTACTAACATGGTAAAATAAAATCCAAAGATAATTTTATTTTCGCTCCCTCCGGAACTCTAAACTGTTTATGAAAAGGATTCTCTCATCTACTACTTTCTCCAACAACAGTCGCGCCATTGTCGTTGTTGTCATCCCACGCTCCTCTGTTTCCACTACCACTAGCCCACTTACTCTTCCCTTTTATATTTCACATTAAGTATTACACTTGTCATTCCTCTAAAGCAAAGTTTTCCCTTTTCTTAGATTAAGTCCTCACCAGAGTGAGAGAGGGAGCTCATCTTTCTTTGCAAAATTTAATTTCATGACGGAATGAGTCAATGAGTGCAGAGGGGTAATTGCGCTCGAAAATTTATAATATCATCAAAACACTGGCAATACAAAGAATATGTTTTTATCATCTCCTTAATTCCCGGTGCTGATGTGAGCGATGAAAAAGTTGGATTATGTATCTCCACCCCTAATTTATTTTCATTTTATTTTTACTTTGAAAATTGCGCCACATCACAAGTTGGCTCGGCACATAATAGACGTTTCTCCAGGCGGCAGCCTCTTAAGACCTACACTTTTGATTTTATGAAGCAGCAGATGGGTCGAAATTTCGACATTCATTCATTCATCCTTCCATCTCGGAAAGAGATTTGACGATGGTGGAGCTGCAAAATGACAACGGCATACGTGCAACGGGGAGAGAAAAGAAAACTGCGGGGAAAGGCTTTTTACTTTATACTTTCTCGTGAAAACTGTTTTTGTTGGAACGCGTCCGTCCATTCCGTGCTTTGCTTCATTTTCCCTTCGCTTTTACGGAAGTAGACATTACTTGTTCCATACATTTTCCTTTCCGTCTTCCCCTCCTACACCCTATTCCCTCCCTATCCGCCACTCCTTTCAAAAAAAGAAGACGAGTTGTGAGAAAAAGAGATTTTTTTTCAGAGAAAACTTTCTTTTTTCAAACAAAATCTCAGCGTTTCTTCTCCCCGGATTATGTCATTTTATTACCACGGACAGACTCGTAAATTCTGGAAAGGATTGGAATTTTTTGGAGGACTTCCAGCAGAAATTACATATAGTCCAGCCAGAATTTAGAATCTTTGGAGTCCTTCGGAGCAGTGGGAACGTTTTTTTATCTTCTTTTCATGTGGCTGGTTATTTGGCTGGTTAAATGCAAACTTAAAATGGTAGAATTTAGAATGGTTGACGATTCCTCCAACGTATTTTTCTGATTACTACTTCTTGCCGAGGACAGAAAAATTGAGAATAAGTTTGAGCAACGATTTACCTTAGAATGAGGTGACATACATTGGATTATTTAATATGCACAATATGGCAAATGAAAAAAAATGACGGAGGGGGGAGTCAAAACCCTTGATGAAATCTCATAATTTTTAGAAAACTGTACATTTTTTTCTTCTTCTGTTCAAAGTTTTCCCTTCAATCTTGGCACTGCGCTTAAATCTCTAATTTGACTGACTTTAGTTTCCATACTATCAGATTACCTGCCACACTTTCTGGCTAATCTGTCATCATTAACCCCTGAAATGAAAGCGTCACATTTCCTCAAGCCTACTTACTAAAGTAACTCAATCCAAAAATTAGTAAAAAAAAGTATATGGCTACTACTGCAGAACAACTCCCTCGTCACTTTCTTTTCAAATAATAAACTTTTGTTTGAAACGCTATCAGCTAACATCCATCTCATCACATCACATCATTTCAATCATTTCCTAAGACAGGAGGATGAAAAGTGGGTTGAGTCGGCAAAAATGAAACTATCCCTTTTGCTTTCTTCTTGTATGAACGATGTTTCTGCAATTTAGTGTTCCTCATCCTCATGTCCTCCTCATCTTTTGCAAGCATCACCATCCACAACTCTTCAACTTTTAACAGCGTTGTTTACGCTGAAAGGTTTGATGGGGAAACAGTAGGGACGGCAGACGGCATGATGGTGGTCTGCTCATGTAAGTAACTTTCTCAGGAAAGAAAACTTTTCAAGAACCTGTATCATCATCATCCTACTATAGTAGCTTTATAACAAGTTGTGTTGTTGTTGGACATGTCGGGGGAAAAAGGCAAGATCAACACTAATACAACAAACCTCATAAAAGAGAGCCACTAAAAAAAGCCGAACAGCTAAAGCAGCCGAAGGGTGGTGAGGAGCAATCTAAATCGCCGCAAAATAGTACTGCCCATCATTTATAAGAAAGTGGTGGAGAATACGAAGAAGAAGTCAGGGAGAAAGGCTCTTCAAAGTCGTTGATGATGGTACAGCCAAAAACATTTTTTTGCTCCTTCTTCTCCTTATTTCACTTTCTCCCCGCCATATACATATATACTAAATATATAATAATAATAACAACATCAACATAAGCATACATAAACAGCATAAGTCGTGCTTTATACCAGTGAATTTTCCCCTGCTGGGCTGAATTTGGCTCTGACTTTTACTTTTACTTAGGAGTTTCAACATTGTTGTTATAAATGGATATCCCCGCGCCATGGCTTGCATGCACACTTCCTCCTTTCCCCCTCTCCCTCTCCTCCGTTACAAGCAAAAGCATTATAGTTCTGTGTGTTTTTCTTTCGCAAAAAAGAGAAAGCATAAACTTCGTTATATTTTATGTCCATACAAGAAGGATTAAAGCTGGATGGAGAGAGAAAATAAGGAGATAGGATCAGCCTCAGCAGCAGCATCAGCATCATATTTGAAAACTGAGTAGGGCTCTGGGAGTCACCAACGAAAAGTAGTAATAATACCACTGCCGAAAAAAAAATTCTAAATCCTGTGGAAAAGCTTTAGAGGATATACACCGAGGTTAGAAAGAAGAAGAAGCAAAGTGCTCCATATAAGTGAGTGAGTGAGTATTGTCATCGTCATCATCATCATCAGCGGTGGGAGCAGCAGCAAGCACCCAACACCCAACCCTTTTGTTCAAGTGTAAGTATGCAGCAGTCATATTTATCGCTGTTCTCACACAGCAACATTTCTATAGCATGCAACACCAGACGAGGAAGGCGAAGAGGGAAGAAGTAGTGGTAGCAGGAGCGATATTATATTTCCATGTTTCTCTTCTCCCTTTCCCGCTGTCTACCATTTCATTAGAGCCAAGTCATTCTTGTCGGGGATACTCTTCCCCTGCTTCCCTTTCACTGGGCTCTAGTCTCTTCTCGAATGTCGGTTGAAACGGATGGGGACATTGCTAAACTCCAGTGTGGAATTCACGTACGTACGTATTTTCACCTTTTACGCTTCAGTCCAAATCAACGCAGTTCTCAAGCGTTTTTTGTAGGTGCTCTCTTTTCTCTTCTTCTATTTTTCTACCTTTGGCAGTCACAATCACTTACTTTCTACACTTTGCTCATTACCTGAGAGATACTCCACCAGTGTTTGCTCTTGTTACTTTAATCACCTTCAACAAGACCGCCGTCACCGTTGCTGTTTTTGTTTAAAAACGTGAGGTAAAACTCTAGAGATATAAAACAAAGTTGTTGGGAAGAGAAAGGTGGTTTCGGTGAGGTGGTGGTGGTGGTGCTTGGTTGCTTTGTCAGTGTAAACCGAGGTGCTTGTGTGATATTATTACCATACTTGTACTCTCACAGGTGTGTTGTCATTGTCATTCTTTTTTAGTTTCACAAAAGCGAAGGGAAAAAAATCAAATCATACAGGTTATACTCCAGTAGTGGAGGGACTCCGGTTACAACATTGTCATCATAATCATAACAACCTATTCCTGTGGTATAGTGTCTTGTGTCCCTGCCTGCCCTGTCAACAACGACTTTTCACATCTTTCTCTTTTACACTTCCAAGACATCTCTGTGACTCTCTCATGTCCTTTCACTCATTTCTCTTTTTCTCTCGCGGTTCATTCTCGTAAACTGATTCTCAACTAAAATCCAACTCCACATTGGAACTCGGTGTCAAGCTGAACATTTCTCACCTGTAGTCCTCCGCTCTCCCCTCCTGTCATACATGAGAATAGTGTGGCTGTTGTGCAGTGCATAAAGGCATGCATTATGTAAGCTAGACAATACAATTATGTCCTTTTATTCCGTCGTCATCATCAGGAAGCCACTGTCCTTATCTCCCATTTTATACTTTCCCTCTTGACTTGATTCACTTTTTATTTCCTATTCATGTCTCGTTTTGTCATCCTCAGTTTTCCTTCTCCCTTTCCCACCGAATGAATGAATAAAAAGGGTTGAACGTGCGAACAAGTTGCTTCCTTTTGCGAAGTAAACAATTACTTTCTCTGCCCGTCTGAGCCCAGCCAGCCTTTTTCGGAAAACGAAAAAAAAAGTCAACAAAACTCTTCTATCCTATTCCCAACCCAACACTCCTTGATTTTTTTCCCTCCAAAGTTTTTCTTCTTCTTCAGAAGCCTCCTCAACTACTCCACTCAAATATCTTTTGATATCTCTGATATACACAAAAAGAAACAGAAAAAAAAACTTTTTTCAAAGCTAAACGGAAAAAAATGTTCACTTGGGAGCTGGACCAGCACCAGACCAGACCAGTGTGACAAAAAAAAACTTTTCCTTTTCCTCGTCGATTTTTTTCCAGCCTACTAAGTGACAAGGGAAACATAATCTGTGCTTTAGCTCGTCATATTATTTTTTGCTTTTGGGAGAATAAGACGGGAAAAAAGCTTCTTGTGACTGTGTGTATGTTTTGGTGCTAATACTTTTGTAGAAAATCCGACAAAGAGTGAAAGTATTTCAGGTTTTTTCTTTCTTTCTCCCATTTCACTGAACTAGATTGGTTTACTTGTTTGAACCTTTCCAAAAAAAAGACATCATCATCATCATCTTCCTCATCATATCAACCTAAGTAAAAAAAAGCCTGCCTTCACTTTACTCTCCCAGAAATTGTCAAAATCTTGGCTAGAGCATCTCGAATTATTCCAGAAAAAAAATTGGTGGAAAAAGAAGCGCGTTCGTTCACTTTCCATATCTCTTCTCTACTCTCTCTCCCCCTTGAAAAATAACTTCTTCGCTGGTGGCGGTTTCGTTAATGGTTTGACTTTATACTGGACCTACTCACTCGCTCCCCCCATTTTACCACTATAGTCCGAGAGCCAAGCAAGAGCAAGCCAGGGCTTTCTCCAGCCATCCCTCTGCCTATCTCACAATCAGAAACATCAGCTTTTCCAACTGCTGCAGCAGCAACACAACCAACCAACTCAAGAGTAGGCAGTGAAACCAGCAAAGCAAGCCTTTTGTGAAAAGCTGTGCAGTTGGATAAGAAAGTGGTTACAGTTGGTGCTCCTCCATTCTGTGTGCTGCTTGTTCTGTTCCAGTAGTACAGGAAAGGGACTACATAACTCCGCATACATTCAACAACACAGTCCTTGTGTTCCAGGGAGAAAGTGACTGGAAGAGGGAAAGGATTTTTTATTACTACGTCTTACTTTCTCTTGCCAACGATTTTACCCCACCCATCATCATGATGGCGTGTGCTTTTTAAAGGTGTGGTGCTGACTTTTTCCTGGCTTTACCGCTGCGAACCAACAAGGAAAAGTTTTACAGTGGACCAAAGAGTGAGTGCCACTGCCACACTATTATTATTATTATGCGTGCGCTGTTCCTCTCCTCACCACCACTTTGCTTATGACTTTATTCATTTTATCGTAAAACTAAACTAGGAGTTTTATACGGTACTCTAGTCAAAAACCGATAGTTTAACAGTTTTAGGCATATGAATATTTTCTCAAGGAAATTAAATGCTCATCGTTCTACCATCATCAGCTTCAACATCAACAACGAAACAAACCTACTGCATTCATCTGTACTCCGCGTGAAAATATTTTAAAGAAAAAGGACTCAACGGACTTCATGGATGGGATTTCCACAACCTGATTTTCATTTTGCAACGACTCCGCTTTTGCAAGGAAAGAGCTTTTCGAAACAAACATTTTTCGTTTGAGAAAGGGAAAACACTTTCTACTACCAATTTAATGCACACACAGTAAATACGTAAAGTATATATACAGGTTCAAAAAAGCGGAAAAAATCACTTCTCGCTTTTATCCACCTTTTTCTTGTATAATACTCTACTACAAGAGCCAAAAAGAACGAGTTCCTCTTATTCTCCTTCTCAAGCCTTTTCAAAATAACTGGGTTGTTGGGATAGAAAAGGAAAAAAAAAGGTTTGTTCAAATAATACATTATGTCATTATATTATTTATATATAAAGCTTTCAGTCCATTTTTTGCAATTTAGTAATGCCCCCGGCGCCCACCCCACCATTTTTCTGCATTGCATTCATATTAAGGAAATACATACAAAAAAAAACGTCAAGCGTACCAAGTATATATGGGGCTCCACGATATGTTACATGACTTATCCGACTTGACAAGAGCTTTCCCTTTTTTGAATGCATGAAATGCCCTTTCCCACTTCGACTTTTGGTATTAGAGCAGTCAACTGTGTGAGCCCTCTTGGCTAGTTTTTGTTTCTTACGATTTCCCCCATCATCCTCTGTTGCATGACATGATATACATACATGAAGTAGTAAATACAATACACAAATTGTTTGGATAACTTAACAAGGAATAGTAAAGAGAAGTGGGACTGGATAACCTCGCATTATCAATCATAATCACAGAAATCCGATGACTGTTTGGGATTAGGGTGCTCTTTATGCACGTTATAAATATAAATTTACCTTTTATGTAACTTATCTGAGTATTTCGGGCAAGAAAATTTTAATTAAAGAAATGTACCTGTACCTAACTATATTAATTGCCTCCTTTAGTATGTGGTACAGAAGCTTGTCTGTTATTCATGCATAAATGATTTTTCACTATTTTGTAAATAAAACGCAAGTAAAAATGGTCAGACATGAAAGAAGTAGTCATATTATCAGTTGGCTCACGACTTCATCGTTGTCTTATTTTGTTTTTTATAGTTAGCTTAAGTTTCTGTTATTTTTAGTTAATTTTCCGGTGCAGCTTTATAATATAAGTCTTTGTGTTTTAAGCATTTAAAAACTGTTCATTTTTTCAAATGGAAACTGTAAATATCAAGAACGTTATTTCCGTTTTCTCTGAACTCTGCTTCGGTTTTAAGCCCAGTGATTGGAGTGCGCCACCGGAAATTCAAGGGATAGATAGAATAGTTGCTTACGAGTTATTCAGCAAGTTCAAATTCATTTTGGCAGACTGTGATGTGGTCGAGGAGGAATATTATCTTTTGGGAGGAATCCATAATGTAAGTAGTGTGCTGCAAAATTGTATGAACGATTTACATATAAAATTTTATAAACTGGCTGCGTTTTTCTTCTCCCATACGTTTGCTTATTCAGCTGAAAAAAAGGTTGTGGAGTAAGTGGGGTATGCAGTCCACCCATCCCGCCGTCCCTTTTCTTGACTTTTACTCTCCTGATCACACCACTTTTACCAATTCCCCATGCACATTTTTATACCGAGTGAGTGGCCAACTCAAAAAGAAGCGATGGTGGATGTGGTGGTGGTGGTGCTGGCGGAGTAAGTAAGTAACTCGAGAAAAAGAACCCGACAGGTGTTTCTCCTTTCTGAGTATGTAAATGCAAATGGGAGAGTGGATGGATGGCTTTCCCTTCTTTCCCCGACCAAAAAACTCACCTGTTGTTTGTTGTTCCATTGGCTGGGCTGGGATGTGTAGTTTTTTCCCTGCGTTCTTTGTGCTTACCTATTACGCTACTGCACACTCTGTTGCTTCATGCTTTCATCGTGCAAATCTCATTCTTTTATTTTCCTTTCAAAGGTTGTAACAATGCAAGCGAAGGTGCATACACACATGAATATCCAATGGAGGTTATAGGAAGAAAGCTATTTCTATTGTGTTGGTCTTGTGGTTCCGCCCGAAGTTCCCACAGTATAGCAACTATATACTTTCACATGTATCGTATCGTATGTCTAAATAGTGTAGGTAAAAATCGCAGCCATTTCAGTTCAACTATATTATTTTAATGTCAGAATGAACGTTTCTTTTGACGCATTAGATTACATGAGCAGGGGCGGTTATCGATTTGGTCAGGCTCTTGTTTTATTTTTTTTATGTAGGCTGTACTGATTTTTACTTCTTTCTTTGTATTTTTCCAAATCACAGCTCGCGTTGGAGGTGATAATACTATAATAGTATAGAGGGGTAATAATAGGCATTACGTAACCCACCCAGTGTACCTACCTATTATTAGTTAGGCTCACTATTATTATCTGACTTATGAACTGTAAAAGAAATATCTCTGGTCAGTGTCAGCAGGTTCCATGCGTTTGGTTTGCTATATTTTTTCTAATTTGGCTATCCCAGCTACCTAGAAATAAATTCTAAAGATAAAGACAAAAGGCAATTTTATAACCGGAAGTAGGTCAACATCAAATTGTATCAGTATATGGCAACTTGAAAAGCCATTTTAAAGCTAATTTCAACTGTTCACATTATACAACCCTGTCATATATAGCCGAATCAGTTATATGGCTTAATATTGTTATTAATAATAACCAATGATTAATTTAGCATCATGCCATGCTCCGATCCTGGTCTCAAATGCTAACATCTTGCAGCAAAATTAAATATAATCAAGGTCTTGACGAACCTTTTAGAATGGAACATTCTCATCTAGTCTAACCTAATCAACTGGAAAACAATAATGGGTAATGTAATGATTATTACCTATGTAATGTAACCCCAGTATGATTACGAGAATGTACGGATCACTTCAAAATGATTCCATTATCTCATTATTACACATCCTGTCTGTCAGTTCAATCTCTATAAAATAAAAAACCTCATCAAACTTCACCAATATCCAATTTTCTCCAGATTTCCCCACTAGATCATTTCCTACATTTCCTCTCACTCCGCTGCTGTCGGCTTTATTTGAAGGGGGTCGTCATTATTCTCATCATCTCATCTTGCTGCCGGAGTAATAAAAAGCGCAATAAATACAAGGATGTCACAATATAAAGGTACACACGATTGATATCCTACATGTCAGGCAATCAGGTAGAATTTATTACTCACTTGGCAAGCAGTCTCGAGAGTTCTCTCTCCCTCCGTTCCGTAGAACAAGGAGCCAGGCAGGATTTCATACTTGAAAGGAGATCCAACATCCAACAGTTTCCGTCGTTCGTGTTATTGCCATTACATGGTTGCTTGCTTAAGTTTGCTCACCCATTCAATACCCCCTTTAGTCTGCACAGCATAATGTGAGTAGGTGAAAGTACCACTATTGAAGAGGGGAGGAGAGGGGCGAAGGCAAATAAATGAATTGAGTCGAGTTCCCCGTTTATCTACCTCTGTTTGCCTCTCTCTCATTCCGCTTTCTTTTCTCTGACTTCCCCTTATCTTTACCGTTTCAACTCCATTTCGTCCGTTTTCACTAACCGAAAAGTAAGATGAATGGAAAGGAAGAACCAAAGTAAACGGAATGCATAAAACTAAACTAAGGAGAGACAAAAGGCGTAATTTAACATCTCTTATTTATTTATATCAGATCCCTTTCCGAATCAATGAAAGTATTCAATTAATCAAGTTGGAAATATAATTAATTAGCTTTTTGTATTGTTCTTTATCCTGCATTCATCGATGATTATGTAAACGTGCAATGAAATAATCATAACTGGGGTTGTTTTTCTACGCGAACCTTTCAGTTTGATTAACGGCT
>JAQIWX010000558.1:0-15677 GCA_034696785.1 Lepidocyrtus cyaneus | reverse complement strand
AGCAACAAAAAATTCTGAAAATGGCAACAAAATATCTTTAAAAATGGCAACTTTTTTGGGGGCTTAGTGATGATGATGGAGGTTTCGGATGAAATCGATAGTCCAGCTATCTTTTTTAAAATTACCCTATCGGCCATCCTAATTCTATCGCCTATTGCTAATGATGCTGCATGCAATTGAAAGTGGAAATTCCGCTTTACAAATATTTGGTTTGTGAAACTCGTCGCAGTGTTAAATTCTTGTACTTTGTTGCAAATTATGTTGACAACTTCATTAGGCCTTTTAGTATCCTGTTACCGATAATTAGTTTAGAATTATATAATTAGTTTAGAATTATTAGGTATGTGACAAAGTTCAAGCCAAGCCTTCAATCAGCAACAATCCAGTAATCGTCTTTGATTAAGCCCGCATGCAGCAAAAGCTTCGTTATGAATTATTTTAAATCCCCATTAGTAATTAGGGATGTTCATAATTTAATTTTCTTGGAAAACAAAAGATAATGTTGATGAAATCAATGTTTTTTTGATTCATTGATTCGTCTATGAGTGTCGTACTTTTATAAGGATGCATCCAATCCAAAATCATGAGGAAACTGGGAAATGAGTAGACATTTAATACCTACAGTCAGTCTCCTTTTGTCAGCTTTACGGAACAGTGAAACCAAACTTTTTTTTTATTGTTTTACAAATTTGTAAATAAAGAGATAGTGAAGAGAAGCTGAAATTGGAATCCAATCCATTGGTCATGTACGCACTGCTTGCTCCCTCCCGCTACTCATCCCACTTAGCAGTTCTAAAAAAATATTTAACGCAGTAATGCATGAAAGTATATTCTCCTCCGTAATGACTTTGATTTCAGCGAGAACATGTTAACTGTTGTGTAGATTTTTAACTTACTTCATGCAATTTCTCCTCGTGGCTCTTCTTTTTAACGCAGAACATGTGTAATGGGAAAAGCATGCACTTCTTATCTGCTTTGTTCGCCATTATCTTCTCTGATTTGGATTTTTAGAAAATCATTAAGGTTAGACGCACCAGGATGATTTAAACTTGACCCGTCATTAATCCGTAATTTAAATTTAAATACATATTATGTAAAAACTACTAACCACAATCATCTATGCACGAATTCCAAATAGTGTTTAGCTTCGTCTTTGTTTCCGACGTGAGGTTTCCTTTAAACATGGTGTCAGCAGCGTCCTTCTTGATCTTCCCATCTTCCGCCTGAGTGTTATAAATATCTTTTAGAAATTTTCCCCACGCTTCCCAAACTTAATTGTTGTAAAATTAGTTAGGTATAATTACTCACCGAACCAGACTCTTTGTAAACACATTCAAAAAAGCACTGTAAAGAACAAAAAAAATGCTGAATATTTTGAATGCTGCATGTTAAATAACTAAAGTTAATTTTTTTTATATAGAAATCTGTTTCATGGATGGATTGCCTTATCGTCAACATCGAACTCTTCTAAAGTCTCCACTTTTTTCTTCGGAAAAGCCTCCTTCATTTCCTCCAGTCCACTAGCAGTAGAGCACTTCTTTAAAATCGCCTTCTTATCCTCGGTGATATCGCCCATAAGGCAATGCGGGCCGTGGGGGCCTTTCTTACCTCCATCACCTCCCGGTCCAGCAGTAACGCTCGTTACTACTGTTAAAATACCCACGATATAAAAGAGCCAAGAGGTTTGTACAAAAAAGAGAAATATTCTGGATGAAGTAGCCATCTTTGAAAAAAGTCTGTTTTATTCGAACTTGTTTCTCCGTATATCTTACGCTTAGAACTGAAATGCTAGACTAGGTCTGGGCTACTCGAAAACACAAATGTGAAGCAACGCACTCTACAATAGGTCCGTGAGTGCGATATATATGGGAGTATCTAATTGGACGGTATTCTGGACCGGAAATTATCTTTGCATCACTTATTAATTAGGCATATTCCATTCCCCAATTCAAGCTTATTCTGGCCATCATTGTTTTCGGATCAGTATAAAAATTGATTAGACATTTAACTGAATACCTACAAAAGAATTAAGATTTGTGTGGGCAACAAAATTTTCGAAATTGCGGACCATGATTACTGGCATTACAACATTACCTTACACTCTAATCAAAAACGTATACAAATTCAAATATAATCGCTCAATAATCATCATCAGTTTTGTCATATTATTTATGCTATTTGAAATTGAAATTGATGATGAGCATCCGAATGAAATTAAATATATATCAAGTTATAGGCATGCCACAAAATTGTCCACCCAACTTAATTGGGTTTGTACTAGCTAAGCTACACGTGGAGGTTAACGAAACAAGTAGGACTAATTTACATAATACGTGACTATTACGAGTGGTTTCTTAATGATTGTGGTGATGATGGATGATAATATAATAATAGACTGCACCACACAAGTACATGGATGGGAATGGTATTTTAAATCCTGTTCGTGAAAAAAGTCATTCCCGTTCTGGTTTGCTCAGTGGTCAACTTGAATCATCCTTGTCATCATAATCAAATCATGGTCAATGCCATTGTGTCGAGCAAATACACTAGTTCCTCTCAATAAGTGCATTTAATTTAAATTGTTAAAATAATGTTTGCATCTGTACAAATTATTCGTTTCATACGACAATTTAGTCAGTAGTCATTGCATGAAATGCACATTTCCAGCTTACAAATATCGTTGGAGTAAAATTTTATTAAATTCTCAAAGTAGCCAATAAATAATTTCTGTTGAACATGCTTTCAGGTTAAAATTTTGAATTTTGCATAACACGACATTAGTAATAATTTATTCAAAAATTTCCAAACCATTTTCGTTCCCATAATCAGAGGGCTTAAAGAGTATAAAATTCAGCATTTCTATACACCATTGGACAAAAAAAGACAACTTAAAATGTGTACTTATTTCAATTATCATAAAACTCAATTACCAATACTTGAGTATTTAATGAAAAGGCGCTACCTCAAAAATATCCCGGATCTTCTTCATATTGCAGAAGGAGTGCAGGGCAAAGAGCATGCACTTATTCTCCCTTTCCCCTTTTGCCTTCATCACTTTCTCTGCCATTTAAAACAAAATAATAATAATTAATAAAAATTGTATAATTTTCAGAAACATTTAAAAAAAAATTGATAATCAAGTCAAAGCCAACCACAATCTTCGATGCAGCTATTCCACGCAGTGTTAGTCTGAGAAGTCAATTCTGCCGTTAGGTTCCCTTTGAAAATGATTTCTCCCCAGTCCCTCTTCACTTTGCTGTCAAGCGTTGCCTAAATTATGGCCAACCGACCAACAAAACATAGCCCCTAAAATTTCTAATTAGATTACAATTTTTTGTAAGAAAATTGTTCGCTCACCGCGTCCAGCTCGTTGTAAAGGCATTCATTGTAGCACTAAAAAATTAAATAAAAATTAAGAAAGTAAACCGGCCGTTTTTATAACCATTTGTATCTATATTTACACAATGGCTTGTAATCTACCTTGTCATCCGAGTTCACGAAATCTTCCAAACTTGTTTTAATGTCTGGGTAGTTGGGTCCATGCTTCAGTCCAGTAACATTGGCGCATTTAGCATAGGCGTTATTCCACTTTGTTTGGGTTTCATTGGTGAGGACATTATGAATGAAGCAGGATGTCCCAGGATTCTTTCCAGCTCCTTCAGGAGCAGCTTCAACACTTCCCAATTCTACCACAAAATTGTAAATAGTGATGAGTTGGACAAGTGGAAATATTTCCCAAATTATTGGCCTTCCCGTGACAAACAAAAGGTTTGCCATTTTACTATCGTATGTATAAATGCGGCTTTGCAAAATTTTCGCGTAAATTGTATAGTAGGTCTCGCTTGCGTAACTTTTAGAATAATACTAAATGAAATTACATCCTTCCACACAGGATTTGCCTTTGTTGAGAAAGTTCCTCCTCGAAACCGTATTGCTGCTGTTGACGTGTCATGATCATTGATCATGTCATTCTGAATAAACAGTCAAAAACACTATTAACATATCTTGCAGCGTAGAAGACGGTTATAACATAAAATAGTTAATTTTAATCTCATTAAAGTCAGCGCATAATTAGCTTTCGAATGACACCCCATTTCCTATTTCTTATCCATTGGAAAAAAATTGAATTTGAGATTTGACCCACTTCCGGATGACCTATGACCTTAACATTAGTGTCACTGAGCTCAGCACATGATTAACTTTCGAATGACACCCCATTTGATATGGGTTAATTATATGAAAAAAGTTTGACCTTGACCTTTGACCCACTTCCGGTTGACCTACATAGCCCATTTTCGAACTTGTCCAAGATATGGTCCATAGCTATCTATTGTCGAAATCAGAATGGAAAAATTCGCAGCCGTTCTCGAGATATCCTGCGGACGGACGGACGGACGGACAGACAGACCAGACATTCTTAATATCTTGCAAAGCTACGCTGCAAGATAATAAGGGAATGAAGGCGCTTGCCCTAGAAAATGAGTTTTGGCTTTGACAATGACCGACCACTTTTCGCTTAAAAGAGTTGTATGGTTATATAAAGTAAACTAAAAATAGTTACATGGTTGAAGGAGGGTAAAAAAAATGAAAAGACCTCATTTCTAACTCAAAATCCAGAATATTCTCACAATGCCCCAGAAAAAAAAAGAAAATTGTGGCTTACATAAAAAGATTCATGAAAATAAAATGTAAATTGTAATCGCCCTTGATTTGCTGTATAAACTCTTTTTATTTATTGGCAATCTATTTAGCTTATTATTATAGTTAAATAAAAATTGTAAATTAATTATTTTATTAACTACACGTTAGCTAGTCCCGCGTTCCATTCCACTTGACCCGTATCACTGAATTGGAAAAGTCCGAAGTGACCAGCAACTCTCCGCTGTTGTCAAAGACTAAATCCACCGGTCGAAAGCATCTTCCGCAGTTATCCGGATCAGTTTCAAAAATAACGTCCTCCATAGCTCCTACCGGGAGACCGGTCTGGTTGTTCATTGGGATCCGGACGACTTTGAATCCCTCTTGGGGCGCGGGAAACCGATTCCACGAGCCATGGAAGGCTATGAAAGCATCACCTTTCATATGACAGGGGAAGGCGGATTCGCTTGTGTTGCAGACTGCGGCATCATAGAATGTTATACCAAGAGCGGCATAATGTGCGGGGAGGGGGAGTGTGGGCGGAAGCGTCTGAAAATAATGATTTAAATATTTAAAACATCGAGTTTGTGAATTGCTGGATTTGTTTTTGAGAAATAAGATGGTTCATACATTGCTTCGATTTTTGCACCACTCGTCAGTGTGAATCCCGTCGTTCATAAAGTCCGGCCAAGCCAATTGCTCCCCTTTCGTGTGATTCTCCAGCTCGTCCACACTCCAACAATAAGGATAGCCATAGAATGTCCCCGGCTCTTGGTCAAATCTTGTCATCTCATCGGCGGGATTATTGACATGTATATCCCCTCCAAGGTCCTCCCTGAATAGGTCATCAGCTCCGTTATCCACACCCCACAGGAAGCCATCCAAATCCCAAGCGAGACCAGCCTGATTCCTCACTCCATCCGCAATGATCTCTCCTTGATTGAATGGAATCCCTCCGGATGGAATGGAGGTTACGTTGAATCTCATGAGCCGCGCCTCGGTGGAATCCGGATCAATATTGTTTCTAGCCCCGATCGTCACATAAAGCAATCCAGATCTGTCATCGAAGATCATCGTTCTTGTCACGTGGTCTGGAGCTTGATCAGGAATGTCTCTGATGACCACCTCCTCCCGTGCCAAGTCGACTTCCTCCCTCTGTCCAGATGAATACGGCCATCGATATACCTTCGACTGGCTGGAGCAATAGAGGTAACCCTCCCTGTAAGCGATGCCGTGGGTCAACACCAGCTCCGCCCTACTCACAATTGTGGCACTTCCCACCGTCCCATTCCCTTCCTGGAACAAAGCGATCACGCTTGATCTTCCTGTCGATACCACTAAAAGATCTCCCGATGGATCGAGGATCAAACCACGTGGCCCAGAAATAGTTCCAAACGGCTCGAAAACATAATCCTTCCCTGTTTCCTGTGCAGATGTACGAGTCACTGCAAGGATTGCCAGCGCCAGTGACGCCCCGTCAATCATTTTCTGAATGTAGCCCATTTCTCAAATAAAAAATTCTTTCCAACAACTTTCTCACTCGGGTGCTATTCTTGAAGGGATAATTTTTGCAAAGAACTTTTCCCCTTTTTTTTATTGCCCGACCCGATTCCCAATCACAATCCTATCATTTCTGTCAATCCAAAGAAATGAGATACGACTCATTGCTAACGTTAATGCTTATCTCAATGCATTCACTCACACTGTCATTATGTAAATGAAACATGCATGCTATCTCAAAAATAACTTTTATAGGTATTATTACTAATTTGCAATCATCGATGGCTTTGCTAACGTCAGTTAATTTTCCAGTCCGACCTCAATTGATATTATTACGTTAAGCATATTTCCATTAACGTAGATTGCACTCATGAACCAACAAGCCTGAGAAGATCGATAAGAAATTGTACCATTTCGTATATTGTACTTTCATTTGCATCCATATGTCAAACTATTATAAATGAAAATCCACCCACGCCAACTTTACTTTATTTCATTACATAATTTATTATTGAAGATAAAATTGATTGAAAAATGTACATGTCATTTGTTTTGTGCTTGGGAAAATAATTTTTTTTCTTGCAAATTTTTTAAAGTTGTTTACTGTTTTATTTTGCCACAACTCATCCCAAATGAAAATGAATTTTTGCTTTTTTGTCCAAAGGTAGGCTTAAAATTCCCTCAGATTAGTCATCATTGCATTGGCCTTTCGTAAATCCAAGGAAGACTTGTTCTAGGGATGTCTGGCCGATGGAATAGGCCTCCAGGTGGAACTTGGATTTGGCTACTTCCATCATCGTAAACATTTCCCCCCATGAGATTGCTCCTTTCATTGGGATGTGGTAGTGGACGTAGCAGGGGTGCATGTCTTTCAGTTGGCAATCTAAGAAAAAGTTCATAAAAATTGGCTTATATTTGTAACTTGAGATAAAATACATTTAAAATATGTTTAAAAATTTGAATTGCTTTCACCAACCAGGAAAGTTCTCCTCAATATAATTTCTCAACGGTTGCAAGTTGAGTTCCCACTGCTCCGCAGTGCTTTTTAAAGATTCCCGCCTTCTTCCGGCTTCCTGTAAAACAATGGATGAAAATCAATAATTTAGTTAAACTCCAATTTAAATATTGAATTACTAGTTTAATCATAGGCATTTTGGATTTTTAACTACTTACGAGCGAAGTTCTCGTCAGTCTTTTCTCTTCGGATTCTTCAATCGACTGCATTTGAGCGATGAGGGTGTACCCATCTCCAAACTTATTTTTGAGATGTTGGGTGGACCCCAAACAGCGGAATTTCCCGTTCACCATTATGGCAAGTCTGGTACAGAGCGCTTCACATTCCTCCATACTGTAATATGCAAATTATGAAAGAAAACATAATTAACCAAAGATAATTTTGTACGAATTTAAATATCTGTCCGTGATTAGAGACTTGCCTATGTGAAGTCAGTATAACGGAAGTCCCTCTCTCCCTAACTTTGATTATAGTATTCCAGAGATGCCTTCTAGCAACGGGATCCATCCCCGTCGTAGGCTCATCCAGGAACACCACCGGAGGATTCCCAATCAGCGTTATGGCCGTGGACAGCTTTCTCTTGTTGCCCCCACTATAAGTTCCACAAGGCTTCTCTATATGCTCTGTAAAGAGGAGATCGGCTGCGAGTGCATCCACCAACGTGTTTATTTCCGACTCCAGAATCCCTCTCGCTCTCGCAAACAACCGGATCGTTTCCCTCCCCGTCAGCTCCGGAATGAGGGCATCAAACTGGGGACAGTAGCCAATCAACTTCTGTACATCCTTTATATGAGTCTTGACGCTATTCCCGGTGATGAAGGCATCCCCCATTGTGATCGAGTGGTCTCCGGTCAACATCTACGCACATTTAAAAAAAAAGGCAAAAGTGTTAATTAATTTGACCTCTGACACCCGAGGAAGTTTTGTTTTGTAGAAAATCTTCCCACCTTAAATGTTGTAGTTTTCCCAGCCCCATTAACCCCCAACAAGCCAAAGCACTCCCCATGCTCCACTCCCAGACAGAGCCTATCCACTGCCAGGAACTTGCCATAGAACTTGGTCAAGTTCAACAATACCATGTTATTCTCCAAGCAGAGGTCCAATATGTTCCCTTTCCTGATCCTGTCGTTTTCCGCGGCCACATCGGAGTCCTCCAAAGTGGACGGATCTTCTGTCGGCAAAACTACCTTCTTCTTCCTACATGTAATCTTTGCGAATATCTTGGACTCAATCGTATACAGTATTATGTGGCAGAGCAGGCCGATGATGATTAAGAAGGTGAGGTTTCTTCCGATTCCCGGCGGATTCCAACCCATATAATCAATCGGGTCTGAACAAAATATTTTGGAATTTTTAAACAATTATCTAAAAACAAAACAAATGCCCGATTTAAATATAAAAATAATTATTATTTTGAGTATCGTTCTCACATTTTGTGCAACACGGAAACTTGGGATCATAATCGCAAATCTTGGCCGGAACGCTGGGGCAATGAACATGGAAATTATAATTCAAGACGATTTGCTGGAGAGCGAAACCCAAATTGAAATTGGGGAGGAGGGAAAATATAGCCTCCAAATACCCAGCCACATCGCTCAGGTCCAGGGATGGCAGGTTCAAAATGGTCACAACCAAGACGGGAGCCGTCCCAGTCATAATATTGAAAAAGGTCATTCTCGTATAGCCCGATGATGGGACGGTGAACAGGAAGGAGAACAAGTACATCAGCGGAAGAGCCGCCCAGCCGTACATGAGCAACACGAGGAAGAACAACAGGACCGTCTTGGAATTACTAAAGTGTTCCAATCTGAAGGAGACCAAGACGATGACCAAGACCAGGCACGGGATGATAAAATAGATGACGTCGAATATCCAGTGGGCCAGCCAGAAGATGGGGAACTTGACCCCGGAAACGAACTGCAAGTGCTTGGAGTTGCATGCCCGCTCTTTGATGAGGAATACCACGAAGCTGGCTGCGAGGAAGGACATCCTGGAAGATGGCAATTAAATTCAAGTTAAAAATAATTAACTACTTCCAGAATATAATTTAATATTTAATTGAGTTGAAACAACTTTTGTGCCCGAGCTTTTACCCGAATGCTATGTTAAATCCTATATGAAATCCTTGTGCAATAGCCTGGGATAAACTTTCAACTTTCTCTTTTGACCTATAGGGCAATGGCTGGTTGGAGACGGTCAGCCACAACTTCGGATTCCCCGTGAGCTTCCGTAGAAGCGTGTTGGAAAGCATATTCAGGGCGACTGGCGGCGTATGATATGGCTGATTATTGAAGAATCCGTTGAGCTTCGTCCTCCCATAATCCTCCACGGAGGCCTTGAGACCAATCAGATATCTGGAGTTGACTCGAGGCAAACTCTTCGCCGACTCGGCGAGGATGAAGTGCTCTAATCTTTTCCTCTTCGTTCCCACCACACTCGACAGGGATCCCACGGTGGCTTTATACGACGTGCAAATATCTTGGAGGTTGGGGGCACAGTCGATGGCAGTGACTGGCTTGGTGAATTTGGAATATTTCTAGGGATTATATAAACAAGTTTATTTTAAAATTGCTAATGATAATACGTATCGCGATTGCCTAACATTAATTTGGAAACTTTCACTCACCTCAAGCGTAAGATCCATCTGGACTCCGCCACTAAATCCCGGATATGTCTTTAGCAAAATTAAGACTATGATGAAAAAGAGGACGGGGACGAACCCTTGGATGGTCAACAGCAATTTGTTCCTCTTCGCGTAAATGCACTTTTTCACCAGCATTCCTTTGAGCTGTAATTAAAGAAAAGTTTTAATAAACATAAAATTAATTTCAAATTTTAAATAAAAGGCGGCACTTGCCTGCTGGAAAAAAAGCCGGCATCCTTCATTCCTATCGTAGTACTCTCCCAATCTGATTGCGGAGGCCCCATGCTCCGCTCTCAGGTCTTTGCTGCTACGGTTGAGCAACTCCGACTCGGAGTCCATCGTTGGGGAGGATGAGGATGGACCTTCGCTTACCTCCCCATCCGTATCTGCTATCCCCGCATTGTCTTTATTTTTTTCCTTCTTTGTTCTCTTAATTGGCACTCCGTCCCCAGTTGTCGTTTCGTCTTTCGTTACCACCACCGGCACAGGGGGCTTGGCAGTTTTATTTTCACCGGGCGTATCCCCCGCCGCCGCAGATAGTCTTTTTTCTTCTATTTGTCCAACACTTGATTTTTTTGTGCAAAATAAATATGCAATAATTAATTAAGCTTCCTTTGTAATAAGCACCAAAAGCAATTAACTTTTAAGCAATGTTTTGTAGTACCGCATGAAGACTTCCTCCATTTGCGTGATGGAGCAGCCATAGCTTAATATACCCAGTTCATTTTTTCTAGTCTCCAGTTCCGCAAACAGGGCCGGGAATATGGAGGCTTTAGCGTCCGGTAAGGAGTAGCTCAGCTCAGTCCCGATATTCTGGTCGATATTCACCTCCGGTATGTGCTTCTGGATGAGCTGAGTAACCAAGTCTTCTTTGCAGTTCGGAGCCTTCACCATTATCAAGTGGTAGCCTCCGCCTAAAAATTATTAAATTTTACGAATTAATTATTCCACGCGGTGAAATGTAAAATTAAGGTAACGCCACACAGGTAAGTAGGAGTACTAATATAGCCACTGACCATATTTCCGCTTTAGAAATAGCGAGCTCCCACAACAAATAACTCGTCCATGAGCCATTATGGCGATTCTATCTCCGAGTAAATCCGCCTCGTCCATAAACTATAAAGAAATACGACACAAGCGACATATGAAGTTTTTTTTTTGTAAATTGAACTTGATTTGAAATCAATCAATCAATCAATTTGCATTTTGCATACTTACATGTGTGGAGAGCACAATGGTCCTTTCCTTCTTCTCACTGGAAATTAAATTCCAAGTGGATCGCCTTGCCCCAGGATCCATCCCAGAAGTGGGCTCGTCCAACAACACAACTTTACTTCCGCCGATGAGAGCAATCCCCACAGAAAGCTTTCTCTTCATCCCTCCAGATAGTGTGCGTGATTGGGCCTTTTTCTTTTGAGGCATCATCAGGGCCTCCAACATCCTGTTCACTTCCTCTTTGGCAAGGTACTTATTGTAACCCTTCAGCTGAGGGATGGAAACAAAAATGGGGAACATTTTATCAAATAAAAATGTTTTTGCTTCTAAACCTTGACTCTTGAATCTTGGCCTTACCAAGCAAAAGAATTCCAAGTGCTCCTCCACCGTTAACTCATCAAACAAGACATCGTGCTGGGGGCAAAGTCCCAAACTTTCGCGGACCGCCTGGATATCCACGCGAATGTCGAAGTCATTCACCAGCACCGTCCCAGACGTGGGCGGGAAGAGACCCGTGATCATCGACATTGTCGTAGTCTTCCCGGCTCCATTGTGTCTATCTTAGTAAATGCCCAATCATTAAAATTATATTTTATAGCTAATAAATCTTTAAAAAAAATTAATATATCTACTTCAGCAGGATCTTCTTCCCTTACCCCAACAATGCCGTTACTTGGCCTTCATAAAAGTTGAGACACAAGTCATCCACCGCAACCTTCTCCCCAAATACTTTCTTCAAAGACATGATCCTTATCCCGGCATGACCACCCTCCGGCTCCTTCTCGAAAGAGTCGTCATTATCGAGGGCGGAACTTTGGGGGTGAACTTTCATCCCCTCTTTGGAAACTCCACGGACGCCTCCGGTCCAGTACCATTTCTTCAAGTAAACATTAAAACCCAATCATTCGATACATTCCATCCCTAAGGCACTCTTACTCATGAACAAGTACATTTTTTCTCTCTAAATTCTCACCGTAACTGGAAAGTACCAGGGCAGCGGGACCCCATAATCCCCTGGGAACACTCCCTCCACATAAATAGCCAGGAGGAGATAAATCACCCCATCCGCCAACAACATCAGGATGATGTCCAGCATGGTGAAGTCGTCGTCAGGGCCCACGCCCTCTGCAATAGTAGCCCACTGGATCCCAGCCGCCGTCCCTTCAAACATTGTTATGATCTGACATCCAAAGCCCATGGCCGTATTGCAAAAAATACTCATCCCTACTTTCAGCGCTTTGGAAAGGTCATTATAGCTATGCGCATAATGAAACAAAAAAACAATTCGGTTAACATTAAACCAACATTTAAAATCCTGTTTTTATGCAATTTAAAATTTAATTACCGAAGTTGTAGGAACATGTACGGGAAAAATGTGAGAAAGAAAACTACACCCGCAACTGTTGAAGCAGAATTTGCTAAACAAAAATATATGAACCAATCAACATTTTAAAATTGAATGAATCCGTTTCCAAAATTGACTATCATTTAACAATAATCTGTCATCCTTTGGAGGAAGCTTACCCGTTGAAAAAAATGAGGCTATCAGAAAACTAAATGAAATGATGGAGAAGACGTAGCACATCAGAAAGAAAAACAGGAGACTGCCGTCCGAAAAAGTGATGATGCTTACGTTATTCTTCCATTTCACCTGTATAAAATATTCATTTTTTTTGTTAAAAAGAGTCCACCAAAATAATTAAATATTGCAAGATTTAATTTAATTTAATAATTTAAAGTGTCTAGTTAGTTGGTGAAGCACCTTCATAACCACAGTCATGAGGATTGTGGATATCAAAAGGAACAGAAAGGACTTGGTAAACCAGGCACACAAATGAAGCCAATTAGGAAGCCCCATCATCTTCATCGACTCCTTGAGCCTCCTCTCCTTCTCATGGGCAATGGACTTGGCGATGTTGACCGTGGAGTAGAGGTAGCCCAGCACAAGGAAGAATGCAAAGTAGGTCGGGATCATGGTCACAAACTGGTCCTCCGTGTAGGTCGGATACGGGAATCGATTGAGACGCAACTGGAACTGGGTGGTTAGCTCAATGCACTTCTCAGTCCCTGCCCTTTCGCAAATGACGGCGGCATCCAGTGCCGCCTGGAGAAAGAGGAAACCTTGCTGCCAATAGCCTGGAAGTGCAATATAAATAACAAGAAACAAACAAATAAATACTAAAATATGCACTGTTCCCAATTTGCTAATTACTAATTAGAAAAGATCTCTTGCTATACCTAAACCTAATTATTATTTTTTCCACAATCTCTACCTGGAATGCCCCCTCGTTCATTGTTCTTTTTTATTGCAAGTTTGACGAGATCCTCCTTCTGGCCCTTTGCCAGAAGGTTCTGTGCGCCCAGGCTAACGCCTGTCTGCCTTAATTGCATGATGGCGTTCTTTGGTTTACCCAGACTTGGGCTTGACTCATTTTGCACTTGTTCCCGGGGACCAAGCACCTGGAAGGTGGGATAGAGGGAGTGAGTCCACCACTTCGGCGTGGGGAACTGCTTCGGATGAGCACCATGATGGGTTGCAGGGAATCGGATGTGGTACTGAAACAAAAAAAAACGGATTAATAATTAATAATGGTCGAGTTGAAATTGATTTACACACTTTATTTTTTGGAACGGAACGGTTTGGATTTAGGTAAAAAAATAGGTACATATATTACCGTGATCTTATTAGCTTTTAATGGATTCGTCTTAAATACGATCGCAGCCAAGACCGGGTTGGAATTTACTCGGAACGGTATGGACTCCCTTTCCGCATAGTCTTTGTGGTTCAAGTAGGCGTCCACCATAGCCTTTTCAGTGTTGTAGGGACGAACTATATTTACCAGAAAACAAAGTAAAATTCCAGATTTGAAGCCAAAAATTAAGCATAGCATTTGGATCTTATTTTCCAAAAACTCACATGCAAATTGTGGAACACCCTCCCCAGTTAGCTGGGCCAACGCCTCCAGACTGAGCTCGTTAATGCCCTGGGCGTTTATAACTAACACATAAACGAAGACTCAGTTAGTTCAGACTACATGTATTGATTGGTATGAGGAAGACAAGCTGACAAACAGTTAACTAAATTTAACAGAACAAAAAAAAACTTACGATCCTTCACATCCTCCGGCAGTTCTTTGCCAGTGCCTTCCAATAGCTTCTCAACTGTTTGATTGTTTTCCAAAAAAAAAGAAGAAAATCGAGTCATAGTTCAAAATCAATTTGATAAGTTTGGAGGGATAAATGATTGAAAAGAGAAATCGCTTACTCTCTTCGATGGACACTTTAAGATCGCCGAGGGATTCGTTGACTGTATCAACTATCTTGGCCACTTCCGGGGTGTTCGGGGCATAAAGGACATACCGCCTTCGGGAAAGAAAATAAATATTATGTAATACTAAATAATTTTGTTTAAGCAACTTATGTAACTTGAGGGAAAAGAATGTATTCATTATTTCGTTGGAAGTAAGATGCACGTTTACATGGATGAGTTGTCTGGACTTACCCCCCAAAAACAAAAGTCCCCATAGGGTCTGCCGGATTAAACTCCGGATAATAGCTTTCCGTCTTAAACTCGCTGGTCTCAACGACTAATCTCACGTAGAGCAGCATCATGGTGAAGAATAGAGGGAGGAAGATTTCGAACACGGTTTGAATTTTGTGTCTCTTCTGCAAAACGTAGTTCTTCCACAAGAGTAGCCGAAACTTTCTGCAGCCACTCCCCATCCTGCCAAAAAGTCCGGTGGGTTGGAGGGATCCTTTCACCTACCTATCATTCTTTTACTTACATAATTGGAAATATAACGTACTAGTCAGTAATAACAGTAAATATACCTTAGAGCTAATTAATTACAAAACAGTTCATTCAAGTCTTTCTGAAGCATTTCGCCTATCCACATTAAATAAATTTTTTATATTGTTATGCATTGTCATGAACAATGAAAAGTATGTGGTATGCTGCTCATGTCATAGATGCATAGTTACCACAGGCTTCAAATATGATGAATGGCTATGGCAATGCTTGCATATGAGGGAGGCGAACGGAGATGAAGTGGCTTGCAAATTGCAATTGGCTTCTTTGAAAAATTAAGTTTTTGGAGGAAATGATTCATTGGAGGAGGATGACTATTAGCTCAAAGTGGAATTTATGTCGTCGACGAATTAATTTCAGATGAATCAAAAATTTAATGATGCAATTTTATTTTTTATTTTTAGTACACTTCAAAACAACAACATATTTCGAATTCCGCATTAGCCACAAGACACAAATATCAAGACAACTAACGATAAGACGCGTGGAAATGCATTCCTCCCAATCATCCAGCATCACTAGTCACAATCCTGGAATCAGAAATTAGAAGTTATTCATTAAATGATTAATAAACTGATTGAGAACTGAAAATCTTAAATGTTAACCGTCAGGTTAGCCTTACCTGAAAAACCCTTTCCCCAACAAATTGCCTAAACATGCAAATATTATGAAGCGCCACTAACTTGCAGTTATCGGAGGGGAAATTTTTGTCCTTGGAAATCCGTTCTGTTCAGTGAAAGTGGTCAGTAAAAATGATTGTGCAATTTGCAAGATTTGGGACAATGTGCAATTATGGAACTATTCGAGGGGGTGTGACTTAGCATGATAGAAATATAACAATATTCAGACTCGGACAA
>JAQIWX010000557.1:0-15697 GCA_034696785.1 Lepidocyrtus cyaneus | reverse complement strand
TAAATGGGTTAAAGAGTGTTTTGATAAAGATGGTAAGCGTATGTATGATTAAGGCTATAAAGTACTAAATATGAACGAATAGGATTTGTTGTAGAGCTTAAGACAATCAACATTACATTTACAATTGAATCGCAGGAAACTACATCAGACAAAATCTCAATCAACCGGAGCATCTTCCAAAACGAAAAGGATCTCCTCAAACTTTCCTTCAGGATAGCCCGCTTACAGAAATAGGTTCCTTACAGGCTACCCTACGGGGTCAAGGTATAGGGTCAGCCAAGGTTTTACATGATGATTTTGAAGTCTACATCTCGCCGGCATTACGATGCGCTCAAACGGCAACAAACATTCTGAAAGGTACATCATACAATTCTGATTATAGCCTAAATCCCTCCGGTTTTTAAAAAATATATTTTCGTTTTGGAATGACAATAGAAATGGTAAATGGTTGCTTTATGTTAATGTCTTTAGCAATGAAAGTCCAGAAAGAGTTAAAAGTGGAGCCAAGTCTCTTCGAATGGACACAGGCAAGTGTTACCCAACACCCAACCCCTCAATATTTTTCACTGATCCAATTACATACTCATATATTCTTTGTTAGTTACTAGTAAAGTCAATTTTAGTGCATAAAATTTATCAGATAGAACACTACCTCAACGGAAAAATGCCAAGGTGGATGACAACAGTGGACCTGGCCGATGCTGGCTTCTTTATGGATAAAACTTATGAACCGTTCATAGCCAAAGAAGATATGAAGGAGGGTGAATCTGCGGAGTTCTACTATTCAAGATCACATAGTCTACTTACTCGATTATTGAAAACCACAGGTTTATGACTATATTGAATAAACAACACTGAAATAACAAGTAGATGCTTTATTATAGCTAGAGTTTAAAATGAGGATTATTTAATTTCCAGACAAAGATTTACTCTTGGTAGCACATGGATTTTCACTAGAAGTGTGCAGTAGACAACTCCTAGGATTTCCGATAAGAACTGAGAAAGAAATGCTGTCTGTTGTAAGACACGTTCCATACTGTGGAATGATTATATTGGAAGAGGATGCAGTAACAAAAAACTGGGAGCTTTTACCCCTTCCTCGATACCTACAAATGAAACACGAGTCTGCTCATGAATTTGATGCACGTTCAGCATTTTGCCAATAAAACAAGTAATAAATCTAATACAGAAATATGTAAGTAAGTAACTTATAATTAAATGTTATTATAACATTATTTTTCATACATTTTATTGTAATTTTGCCTTGCCTTCCCTTTGATATAAAACTATTTTTATCCAATCAAACTACTGAAACTATTACATTTCTTCAGCAATGGAATTTTCGAATTAAATTAATAATTCTCAGTTTAAGAATATGCTACAGCAGTACTAGGAATATAGGTTATAAGGATTTAAAATGTACACGTACGTATTAATTATGTATTTAAATACTATTTATTATTACTTTGTTTACATAATCCAGTCGATATTCTGTTGCTCCAAGTTAAACTGCTTTATCAAGCCTAATAAACACAGTGCACATTCCAAAACATTCGTCCTTTACCTTAAAGTGCAGTAAATACAGTTAATTCCAAATTCCACTGTATATTTATAGGTCATATCATCATCACATGTGGAACGTGTTGACATTGAAGAAGAAGTTGCAATATTCCCTTAAGGATTCTTCCGTCTGTAATTAAATAATAATTCATTTTCACGCAAATCCTTTTTCGTCAATAGTTGACAGTTAAGGTATATGGACCAGACATTTTACATTTCTATCAATGCACGACTCATGCAGACAAAGTATTGTTTGAGGTTTCATAAAAAAGCAAGCTAACAACAATGCAAAAATTTGTGAACTCATAATATTTTTACACAGAATAATAACATAAATTGGTAAAACTATAGCTAAACACGTATTCGGTTATCGGGAAACTAAGAAAACAAGACTGAATGAAGAAACAAACGTTGAACTTAAGTTGAACATACAATAAATAAATTATATTTGTAAAAAAACTGAATAAGCGAAACACGAAAACGAGTCACTTGATTTATGTGAGTACATGCAAGGTTTCAATATTTTTAACAAACTAACGGAAATATTAATTAAAAATTTTAAATTGTTAATCAGCTCTAGGGACATGCACAACAATAATACGACTAACTAAATAGTAGTGTAACTATTGTGAATGGTACTGATTAGGGTGGTGTGCTTGGTGGTGATATTGATGGTGATAACTAATTGGTGAATTTTTTTGGTCATACATGCTATTCATCATAGCCGAATTTGCACTCCCAAGAGATCCATCGGCTCCTCGCATTCCATAAGAGAGCACTGGTTCATTTACCCCGACACCCCCGTACGACATTCCAATTCCGTTGGGATTACTATGTTGTTGCTGCTGCTGCAGGTGAAGATGGTGGTGTTGTTGATACATCGCGTACTGTCCCCCTGGATTACTCGGTGAATGACTTGTATTACTAACACTTGGAATGTAGGGACTACTGTTGGCTCCAACCGGGTTCAGTATAGAATGTTGCAAGTGTTGTTGTTGCTGAATCACACTTGGATTAGGCACAATAACCGGTACTGAGGGATTAATTGTACTTTGAACAGAACGTGAAGGGAACGCTTGAGGAGGAACTGTCAACGGCAGTGGGTGATGTAAACCTCCTCCAATGTTTTGCGTCCCAAAGTTTGGTTTTTGGTCGGGAAGAGCAGACGCATAGGAAGGAGTAGCCAGTTCTCCACTTTGTGAGGATGGAGCCCCTGACGACGAAGGTAGTTGAGGTGAGCTGGAAGATGAGGTAGACGTCGCAGTAGACGCTGCTGGAAACACAAAGGAAGAATTTGAAACAGCGCTTCTAGGTGTTGGCGTTTCGGCAGCATCTTCATCTCCTTGAACGTCTGGTATAGATGAAACAACATCTTTCAAGAAATCAAATCTTTGTTCGGCCATAATACACTGCTTCCTGAAATTACAACAAAAAAATAACACATTACTTGAATTCGTTACACATATTTTTTTGACAATACAATTAGTTAACGCATCATCTCCCAGCAAATAATTAATTTGTATTCTTAACCAACTCACAAGTGAGATGGTGTCAGCGTTTTTGCATTCCTAGCATGCGTCACAGATTCCGCCTTCTTCAGCAGGGATTCCACAAAAAGCTCCAGGGCCCTTGATATAATGACAGGCACTGCTTGTGCAACTTTCCCCACCTCTTCGTCGCTCTGCATGATTTTCTTTATTCTTGCCTAGATGAATAAGAACAGAGAGCAAGGATAGGATATTAGTGATTAGTAAATTATATCGATCATCAATCTTTCCTATAAAAAATGATAAACCATAAACTGTAAACCTATCAACAATCAATGGACGATAGATCCCCGTCCCATTAACTGTGACCTGAACGGTGGGTACACTAAATTCATCAATTCACTATTTCATCAAATTTTAGTCATCAATTACTTGAGTGCTAATTAAATGTTCAACCTATAAATTTTACTTACAGGTGGAAACCTGGCATTGTACTTCTTCTTTTTACTCGGCATTCTTCAACGTAACTGTTAACTGGAAAATAACTGACTATATCCTCTTTGAGCTGAACAATAACGCACTACACACTTGCGAACACTTGCACAATTAACTAATTAACGATAAGACAACTGGCAGCTACGTTATTAAATTTCTATCATAATGTCCCCGTTTTGTTATTATAAAAATCCTTCTTTGTTTACTGTTTGTTTGTTTAGTCTCATCATCTGAATAATAATAATATGTCCTCTCGTACAAGTTTCCCCTCTCAATGCCAACATCAGATGTTCTACGTGCTTTTCCTTTTTTAATTATTCATCTCCTTTTCCGTAAAAATAATAAATTTAATTAAACTAAACATTCAATTGATAGCTCAAATTATTTTACAACAAACAATGCTATGTCCTAAAAATGCATCGTAAAAAAGGACCGCAGAAGCAAATAGTAGTAGTAGCATAACAAAAAAGCATCTTCGTAAAAAAGCTTTTTCATAAAAGTAAAGAGATGAATAGCACAAGCAAAGATCAAACCTTCGAGCCAAAAGCCAAACACAATCCCCAGTTGTTTGGTTACTCTATGATTGTCCATGAATGAATGTGTATTTGTGTATGCTAGTGCCCTATTTTCTGTGCAGCAGCAGCAGCAGCAGAAGAAGCTCACAAGTCTTTGTTCATTTTCTTTCTCGTGAAATGCTAGGAAAAGAAAACAAGATCAGAAGAGATCCGACCGCGAGTGAGCTACAGGGTGATTATTTTTGGTTTCGTTTGGTTAGTTTAGTTAAAATTAGTTACAATAAATTCACAAATTATAATGGTTTAACTGGGCGTTGAAAAAAGTCCAACAGTATAATAATTTTTGTGTGTTATTTGATACGACATAGTAAATTTCGGTAATTTAAGCATGGAGGTCTTCTGATAACATTGCGAAATTTCGAATTAACACTTCATAGCGGTCGATTCCCCGGAGAAACTGGACTTCGTTTATGTACTCATCGTCTTGATGAGCTGTTCCGGGGGTGTTGGGGAATGGAGCGATGCCGAAGACGGGGATACCCAGGGATCGAATGTAACGTCCGTCAGTTGCTGCGGGAAGGACGTGAGGCTCACATGTGATGTTTCTTGATAAAAATAAGGATTCAAATTACCAATTAACGAACCCTGTCGAGTTTCATACAATCATTACTATTATTTTTACGTACAGCTCCCCGCAAGAATTCTGCAGTTCAGTCCACCAAACGTTGGAGTCATCGATTGCCGTCCTTCCGGCTTCCAAAGACTGGAGGATCCAGGTTAATGTGACGTCATTGGGACTGGAGCCTAATCGGGCTTGCTCGGTTATATTTAGTAACATGTTCTCAGCGTCAGTGAAATTCCAGTCGTCACGTAGTAATACTCTCATGTCGAACGAAGCCCAGAGCTCGTTCGGGATGATGTTGTCTCCGAATCCGCCCTAGTTTAAAAAAGTTGTATTTACGTAAGCAATCATGAAGGATAAAATTGCTTATGTATATCTTCTATATCTTTTTAGTATGTACCCCCATTTGAACCAGGTTTAGTGAGGTAATATCTTCCGTGGTCACGTTCGGATTTTCCAGCTTTTTGTACTCGGACTCCCTGTACTCCATGAGTTTGTCGATTACCACTTGAATCCTCTGACCAACGGTATACTGTGGGATGTTGGAAGCATGACCAGCTTCTCCTTTTGCGCTGATGTTGAATTCTATGGGAAAGAAATTCTTTTTTATAAAAATACAATCTACGATGGAGGAAGGAGTTTATGACTAGACGTACGCCAAATCGATTTTTCCGCGTATGTTACAGAAACGACAGATTCACTGTCGACCGGGAATCCTTCATCAATATCCACTGCTACGTTGAGATTTTTGAAGTGATCCGTCTTCACAAAAGGTATCATTCCCAATTTTCCTCCATTTTCTTCCCCTAAAATGAACATAATTGTTATACTGATAGCATTTGTAAGTATCTTTCTAAGAATTCTCATTCTCTTCCGTACCTGGCATTACTAACACATGGACAGTCCGCAACGGTTGGAAACCCGAATTTTTTAATCTTCGAATGGCTTCGAGTTCAGCAACTGTAGCACTTTTCATATCACTTGCTCCACGAGCAATGATATTACCTTGGCCATCTTTATAAGCTTCAAACGGTGGATAGCTCCATTTCTCCTAAGTAAGCAAATTAAGTTCTGGCACATAATTCATCATGCATTTTACTTTCACTAACAAGAATTAGCAACCAATTAAACTCACTGGATCAACGGCGACAACATCCATGTGTGAATTCAATAAGACAGACTTCAATGATGGGTTCGTGCCATTCCAGGTCATCCATACTGCAAAATCGTATGGATCTTCCAAGTCAACAAA
The DNA here is from genome assembly GCA_034696785.1 of Lepidocyrtus cyaneus. Lineage (NCBI taxonomy): Eukaryota > Metazoa > Arthropoda > Collembola > Entomobryomorpha > Entomobryidae > Lepidocyrtus > Lepidocyrtus cyaneus. The sequence goes on along the minus strand of JAQIWX010000557.1, from coordinate 9,766 downwards.
ATGAAAATCTAATCCAAGATCCGCTGCCTCTTCCCTCAGCCATTCGGTACACTGTTCTGAAACAAACCATGCACAGTCATCCATTAGGTAGCCAGTAATTATTCTACTTGTAAAGTCAGACATATTTCACGTACCATATCCCCTCTGCGGAGTTGGATAAGCGGATTCAAATCTCAAATAAGTCCTTAATTTTGTCACAGCGGGATGTTCCTGATTTGCTTGAGGATTAGGCATTCCTGCGCAATGCCCAATTATGCAAGCAAAAACAATAACTAATAAATTCATTGTTTTTAAAATTAAAAAAATATATATTGTTTAAAGAAAAATTCCAATCAATGAACCAGATCGTATCGTAATTAAAAAGCGCTTCATCTGAATGTACTTTAGTACAGTAAAAATCTCTTTATTAGACGATCATTCCATCATCACAAGTACACATGCATCGTCATCACAAATAGTCTTTTGAGTTGACAATAGCTTGATCTTATCATATCGTTATCGGGTTCAAGTATCCCGTTACCTAACAGCCAGATTTCCTGGTATGAATTATGAATTGCTTTGCCTGTATTAATAGATTTGAAATTATTTGATTGGTTTAATGATATTGATCACGTGTTAACTGTTTTAAAAGCGTAATTCACTTCGTATTTTGTGGTCATTAAAAAATGGGCAAATATGATGGTGCGGATAGTGGATAGACATCCATTTTTAGTAAATGGGTCTTGTTTACATAAATCCATTTTGGCTGCACCCGAAAAATTAATCCTGACAGTCGCAAACACTACTTGTAGGCTTGTAGCTTTAATGTGTAGTTCAGAACGATAAGTAAGTTTACAGATATCTCTACCAAATATAATTTTCGAGTTCATTCGTAATTTCATGTTGTTAAATTAAATTCTAAATAAGTAATATTCATGACATTATTACTGCGATGTGATTCGTCAACTATACTATATTCGGTTAAAGTGGAGTGGTATTGAAAATTGCTGATAATGATTACAGAAAAGTAGATAAATGGAGATAAGCTTATGCCAAGAAAATGTAGGGATTTTTTACTTTGATTAACTCGAAACACTTCAAGTAGTTAATTTTTTTATTCCAGGAGAGCTGAAATCCCCATTCAAACATAATCTATGTGTTTAACAGCAATGCAGCATGTGTCATCGAGTGAGCAACTGAGCAGCAATTGAGCAATTATTGAAAACGCGATAACATTGCATTGACACTGCAAAATAAAATAACATAAAATATGGCATGCAAAAATCAACTAGCGATTAACTAATGTACCTAAATTGAAAGTTAAAAAGTCAATGTCGTCCAATAGTTCTAGTAAAGCATAAGAATAGAATATTCACCAGCCAGCTAAGCTCTAGCTAAAATCGTCATTTAAAGCTAAAGTAGTCTCTCTGCTGAAATCCACATCTCTTCCTTAGGATAAGGTCGGCCTTACATTTGAATGGAGCCGTCCTAAACTACTAAGGCAACTAAGGAAGGCCCCATTCAAATGTAAGGCCGACCTTATCCTAAGGAAGAGATGTGGATTTCAGTTTTAGTAATAATGAAAAACTATCGTTCGTTAAATTATGACCTTGAAAATGCAACTTTGATGGATAATAAATGAGAGCATTCTAGGTCTGGGTTGGATGAGATAATTATAAGCCTGCAAACGAAATCTGTTATTCGATGCTTGCAGAGGTGGTTATAGATTAAGTTGGATGTGAAATTTTTCTGCGATGATAACTAGCGAAAAGCTTTTCCAGAATTAAATTCCAAAATAGAGTAAATAATATGGCTGTGCTTAATACGTATGTGGAGGTGGTGATTGCCTTGATGGTGTTACTACTTGGAATAGTCTATTTAAGAAAGAAAAAAGATCCGAGATACCCCCCAGGTAAGTAATAATTCTGTCATTATGCCTAACGTTAGTTAAATTGGGGCATTATGAGACATCGAAAAAATATTGAATGTACACCTATTGTGTGTAGGACCCACTGCCCTACCTATCGTTGGAAATTTATTGCAATTGGGAGGTAAACCCTTAACAAAATATCTAATATAAAAATATCTGAGTTTAATTAGGTTAATACTTCATTCACAAACAATATTACCTAAATGTGAAAATTCCTCAGGCAAACCACAAACAACCCTTTTAACTTGGGCCAAACGCTATGGACCAGTTTTTAGCATTAAGATGGGTTCGGAAGAGTTAGTCTGAACTGAATTAATTAAATAAAAGTACCTGAAAACAAAAAACAGTCCAGCAAGTCATAATTTGTAATTGGAGCTGATTGTTTTAATTTATCACATTTTGTAGCGTTATTGTCCTCAACGATCACAAAATCATCAAGGACGTGTTCCAGGATCCCAGTTCCACTGGGAGAACAGCAGGTCCCGTATTACAAGCGTTAGGACATGGAAATCATGGTATTTGACAATAAGAAACAAAAAATTGTGAACGAATTAGTTTTCAAGTATATGTAGGTACAATAAAGAGTGCCGAACTAAAAACTTTTTTGCATATAAAAGGTCTACTCATGTCGGAAGGTGCACATTGGGAGCAACTGAGACGCTTCACTCTTCGAAAATTAAGGGATTTTGGATTTTCCAAGACCGCCATGGAAAGTCTGATCTTGGAGGAAGTAAACAGTATGGTAAAGTGGTTTGACAAACGACTCAACAAACCAATTTCTGGAAAAGGGATGTTTGGTGGGGCGGTGGTAAATTCGTTATGGAGTATCATATCCAGAGAGCGACAAGAATGGGATAGAGACGAGCCACCAAAGATGCTCGAATATAGTGAAGACATGTTTGCGTGAGTAAAATTGATCCACTTTAACTACAGATTGAAGAAATGCTTGTGACAGATTAATTAATTATTCCAGAGCCTACAACCGGATGAACTCTCTTGGAGTATTCGTTTTCCCTTTTTTAAGAAAAATTTCACCGGATTTTTTCGGCTGGAACAAATGGATCAACAACATCGATGCCTTAACGGCACTTACAAGTGAGTCTGTGAAAAGGCACACCAAAGCACTTGATGAAAGCAACCCACAGTAAGTTTGATTGTTGTTAATAGGGCTCAATAACTGCCGTCTAAAGCGTTACAAATGTGACGACATACCTACTATGATTTTTTTAAAAATAAATTTGCATTCTCAGGGACTTCATTGACCACTTCCTGATTGAAAAGAAAAACACGACAGATCCGAGTTCATGTTTCTATAAGGAAAAAGGAGGCAATTGAAAAATATTAACATAGCATACCTAACTGTATATTACAGTGTCTGATGTTACCTTACCTAATTGACAATTTTATATTTTAGACATGAATTTAAAAGTAACCCTACCAGACTTATTTTTTGCTGGATCGCAGACAACGTAAGTTACTATGAAATGGAAGAAAAGATTCGTTTATCATTTTACATTAAAAATACGTCAATTTGTTTTTTTTAATCACCAGATCCCATACACTGGAGTTTGCGATGTTGTTATTAGCTCACCACCAAGAAATACAGAAGAAATTACATGAAGAATTGGACAGTGTCGTCGGTCGAAGTCGTCAACCTTCCATTACGGACAGGCCTAAGTAAGTATACTTTCTCTCTGAAAAAAAAAAATGAAATTATTGCTTAGAACTGAATTGCATTTGACAATAACACCTATTAAGACTTCCGTATACTGAAGCCCTTATAATGGAACTTCTGAGGACAACTACGGTGTCAACTAATGGTGTGCCACATCGGATGACTCAGGATGCAGTCATACACGGCTATTTCTTCCCAAAAGATATATCTGTCATGCCTAATCTTACCTGGGTCCACAATGACCCAAAAATATGGGGAGATCCCGAAAACTTCCGACCTGAACGATTTTTATCTGCTGATGGCTCCAAAGCTGTTAAGCATGAAGCGTTACTTCCATTCTCTGTTGGGAAACGAGTGGTAATTACAGATATATGGATTATTCATTTCATCTTTATGAATGTAGTGTGAATAACATAGATACTATTGGATAATAACTAACTCATATATCTACTTATTTTTATCAGTGTATCGGGGAATCCCTGGCAAAAGATTCACTTTTACTGTTTCTAACTGGCATCTTCCAAAAATTCCAAGTAAAACCGGATCCAAGTGACAATGGGAATGCAATAAACAATATCCTGCCCTCATCAAAGTTGCTGAATGAGCCAGCACCATTTAGAATTATTGTTAGTCCCCGAGAATAAAAACTGGTAATACGGATGAATAAAACTGAAATGAGTTGCTAGAATAGTGTACACTAGTATGAAATACATTACTATTCAATGCTTGTCACTGACCTATCCTACAAAAAATTACATAAAATCTCAGCATCTGCCTGCACAAAACTTGAATATGAAGATGACATTGACCTTCACGTTCAACCTCCATTGTTTGCACCAACATAATATCTCTCTGGAAATTTGACGAAATGACAGGGAAAAGCTTTCAATTTTTGTTGCTGTATGTAGTGATAATTGATCGGTCAAGGGATATTAGCATACAGAAACGCAATCGTTACCCATCTCTATCCCTTGGCAGATCAATTGTAGTGATACATAGTTTAGTTTCACAAATTATATTTATTAAAGTTAGTCAGATTTGCAACTTTTTTGTGTGTCTTTAGCATCAGTGTTACCTACTACGTATGATCTATGCAAAAAAAGTCATTATCAAGGTTGTTTTTATACCATTTTATGCTAGGGACTGAATGGATGAAAATGAGAATGACAAATACATACTTTAGCTTTCAATCGCTCACCAGTTGGTAACTGAATAATATACGACGCTGGCCATCCAAATTAAGAGCATACCTCAAACATAGTATAAAGATAGACATGAGATAAAATTCTTCGAAACTATATGCTTTGAAATGCAGGCTTCATTCATAGATATTAGGTTACTCAATAGGACTATTTGTCCTTGTAAATATTTTCAGAATTTTCCCTGCGTGCAAAGAGTTTAAAATACTTTCCCTGTTGTCAATCATAAAATTATTAGTAGTTGCAATTGAAATTGATTTGCGTTTTAGTTTCTTAAATTGTATAAAACAGTAACTACCAGAAAAAATTTACGTTTTTTTTTCTCCATACGTTGAGGTATAAATAAAATCATTTGTGATGACATAATATGACTGATTTCATAAAAACATAACGAATGCTCTTCTCAATTTTTGTACACATTGTTCATAGCTCATCCTCCTAGTTGGAAACAGAGAGACCCATCCAAAAGATCACCCACTCCACTCAGGCATCATATTCCAGAAGTAAAAACATGTCATTCATCTTTCATGATTACATGCACTGAGCTTGTGATTAGCCGGTTTTATGCAGGTAATCAGATTTTGGATTTATAAAATATTGAACTAGGGCAATATATATAGGAATAGCTTATAAATTGCGAATTATATGGATGATAATGACACTGACCGACTGACTACATAGCTGATAATAATTACGATATTGAAAACAGCACAAGCGCAATTCCTTTATGCGATCGATACTACTTGCCTACACGTATGTTCTGGAATAATAGAAATGATGATTTGCAATTTTTTGCTTTGTGTTGGTGGAGCTACCTAACATTGCTCTCAATGACAATGACCTTGAAACACCTTTAATGTATAATTAAAAGTAGAAGATCCTCAAGTGCAATTTGAATACGAGATATGAACTTGCAAATAAACCCGGGAGTATTTTGGTTAAATTTTTCCTTGTTGATTTTACTATATGATGTATTGCAGTTAACATAATCTTTGAAATAATCCTAAAAAAATAATAAGTACATATATATAGTTAACTGGACCGGCTGTATGCACCAGTGTTACTGATTGCAAAATTCGATAAGATAGAAACTTCTATTTGAACTTATGTTTCATAGATCATATTAATACGGGCGAATTGGGGAAAATAAGATTCAGTACCGACGGGATCACCAAAAGTAAGAGATCACTTGGGATTTGAATAGAATAATACGATTGAATACGTCCAACTATGGCCGTTCTGGGTGTGGCCTTTGTAGAGGTGTTCCTAGCGTTTGGAGCACTAATGCTAGCAATATTCTATTTTAGGAAGAAAAAGGATCCCAGATATCCTCCAGGTAAAACAATTCGAACGTGCTAATACGTTTAGCACATACACAATATATTTTGGGGGAATGCGATAATTCCAAATTCCAAATAACTTTAATCTTCTTTATAGGACCCACCGCGTTACCAATAATTGGAAATTTATTGCAATTCGGTACCAGGCCGCAAGAAGTCTTTTTGAAATGGGCCGCAGACTATGGCCCAGCATTTAGTTTCAAGATGGGATCAGAAGAGTGAGTTGAAACTGGATAAAATTAGTACACACACTGTTTTTTTTTAATTTAATTTTTTCAATTTGTGTCATCAGTGTAATCATGCTCAATGACCCGAAGCTAATCAAAAATGTTTTCAACGAGCCAAGTGCCGCTGGCAGAACACCAAATCCCATATTTTTAGCCTTCGCGAATGGAAATTATGGTAAAAAAGTGAATACTACTTTTTTGACAGATGACAAATTACTTGAATAGGTATGTTAAGTTTCTAATGTATAGGATTCTGCATTCACAGGAGTAATTATGGCTGAAGGGGCACATTGGGAGCAACAGCGTCGATTTACTCTCCGCAAGCTAAGGGATTCCGGTTTTGCAAAGTCAGCCATGGAAAGATTAATTTTGGAAGAAGTAGACAGTATGAACAAATGGTTCGAAAGCCGTTTGGATAAGCCTATTTCCGGAGTTAGGATTTTCAACGGAGCCGTCGTAAATTCACTGTGGAATATCATTTCAGGTAGTAATGTTTTTAAATCTAAACAAGTTGGCTGTAAATTAACTTGAAATGGTAATTGCTTATTGATATTTTTGTGACTAAAAAAGGGGAGAGAAGCGAATGGGATGCTCCTGTACAACCACCGATTTTGAAATACGCCGAAGGGTTGATTGAGTTAGTTCAAAAATACTCTGCTTTACTTCAGTTTAGCAACAAGATAAATCACGATAAAATACTATAAAATAATGTTAATTATAGAGCCTTCAACAAAATGCAAGCAACGGGAGTCATGTTCTTACCATTCCTGAGATTCATTTTACCTGAGAAATTAGGCTGGAATGCTTGGGTAAATAATATTGCGGACCTTGCGGATCTTGGAGAGGTGTCCGTAAACAGACATCTTCGAGAACTGGATCCCAACAACCCACAGTAAGTTCGCATTTCTAGTGGATCAACTTTCATCATGGTTGTATGCAGTATAATAATCAAATCCACTATTTACTGTTTACACTATTTGTAGAGATTTTATTGATCATTTTCTAATCGAGAAGCAAAATGCAACAGATCCTAGCTCGAGTTTTTACAAAGAAACCGGAGGTAGTGTATTTGAACTTTTTTTAAAAAATAAATTGATAAATCATAATCTAATTTGCTTACAATACATATAATAGATAAAAACCTGAGAGCGGCCATCCCAGATTTGTTTATTGCGGGATCGGAAACAACGTAAGTACATTTTAATATGACGTATTTTAAAGATTATTAGCGCGTGTGACACACACAATTTTTCTATCAGATCGCACACTTTGTCTTGGACCATGCTTTTGTTGGGCCACAATCAAGATGTACAGAATAAAATGCAGAAGGAACTAGACTCCATTATTGGGCACCGTCAGCCTACTCTCAGTGATAGGCCTAAGTAAGCTGCAAAAAATATTTGAATTACTTATTTGCTTATCATATACAAAATCCATTACTATTACATTATACACCTTCTGCCCTATTGTAGTCTTCCGTATACGGAAGCTGTCACGATGGAGGTTCTACGAAGAACATCGGTAACGATAAATGGTGTTCCACATCGCATGCTACAGGACGCTGTAATTGACGGCTATTTCTTTCCCAAGAATACCACCGTCATGTCCAACATTTACAGAGTACATAATGATCCAAAAACTTGGGGAGATCCAGAGAACTTCCGGCCTGAGAGGTTCCTCACGCCTGATGGCTCCAAAGTTGTTAAAAATGAAGCACTGTTACCGTTTTCTGTTGGAAAGCGACAAGTGAGTTGGTTGTTACAGTTTGGCGAGGTAGTTTGTAATCCGTCCACTGAATCTAACTACTTGTTTATTAACTTACAGTGCCTTGGGATGACCTTAGCCTTGGATACGCTCTTCTTATTCACTGCCGCTATCTTCCAGAAGTATAATGTCCGGCCGGATCCTAAAGATACTGGAAATGCCATTAATCAAATCCAACCAGTAACAAAGATGCTAAATCAACCTGATCCATTCAACATTATTGTCAGTCTAAGATAATTGTTGTTCCCATTTATGTAATTAAACTATAATTAAATGTGATATTGGACAGGAGGTTGATGAGCCAATGGCTAAAGATGTTAATAATTGAACTAATGCTATTTTATTAACTAATACGATTTACCATAACACAAAAGCATAAGGATTTTCTTATCAAAAAGTGTTTACTTGCCAAAATAAGATATGTAACGATCACGTGGATGTATTAATTTGTAATAGTGTTAATCAACACCATTCTATTTATCTATCAGATCAGAATTTCAGTTTGCTAGAACAATCCCATTTCAGTTTGAAAAGAAATAATTGAGTCTGAATTTTCCTCATTGAACCTAGGTATCTTTATATGCTCCTGTCACCTGCAAAACAATAATACCTACCTCTACTGATGTATATAGAAATGGATGTTTGAAGAATCTAAAGTTAAAGAACGCATTGACTATCCTATTCATTCGTATTCAATTTTTATAACCAAGTTTCAACAAATGAGCAGATTTGCTGAGGTCATTACTTCTAGAACGATGATGATCGTTGACATAGCTTGAGACGGATAACACCAATAATGTATCCAGCAATACAGTCATCATCACCTTGAAATAAATGTATTGCATAATAACATAAAGATTCTGGAGGAGAGTAATAGAGATGCAAGTCATTGAATCAAAATGGCTTTTCATGAAACGAAATTGTCTCTCCCGCAATGTACTTTTTGCCATGCAGTTAGTTCTAACATACACCTTTTTTATAGAACTGGGCTATGTATAACCTTTGTATACGTTATACCTGTTGGTAGTTTTGATCATTCCCCCCTAAAAATATACTTTTAACTAAGATGCGGTTGGAAATTCTATTTCAGTACCGTCAGAAGGCTTTAACGGGAAAGCACGATTCTGAAGAAATATTACACATTCAAAAAAGCTGAATTATGGCAGTACTTGGGTCTTTTGTAGATACTTTTTTAGTGTTTGGAGCATTAATTCTGGTAGTTCTATATTTCAGGAAGAAAAGGGACCCCAGGTATCCTCCAGGTGAACTATTTGTATTTGTGAATATGTAATATAAATTATTTGCGTAGTATTTTCTTTAGTGAAGAAAATGGGGTAATATGAGACAAGTTCTAAGAAAACCCAATACATTACTTTAAATTACAGGACCACCATCACTTCCAATAATTGGAAATATATTGCAACTCGGCAGCAGGTTATTTAATTAAAGTAATTAATTGAATTGAATTGAATTGAATTTATTGTCATACTAGTCACATCAGTACATGATCTTTTTAAAACATATCAGACCAGCCTCCTACACAGTAGGATATTACGCTGTGCCTTGAAGGAAAACTTATATCAACTTTACCGTCTTATTTAAAACAAACAGTTTCTGGATAAAAAGGGTACATCTGTCCCCACCCAACAAAT
>JAQIWX010000556.1:0-15707 GCA_034696785.1 Lepidocyrtus cyaneus | reverse complement strand
ATAATGAGTGAGAATTATAAAAACTAATGAATTCCCTCGTTACTAATATCACTTTTACGCTTTCCGGGGGGCTTGCCTTGCACATCGGCATAGAGCATGAATGATAGAGGTTCAGGTTTCAGGTTTCCCACCATCAAAACTGCTGTACACAAACTATGCAAAGCAATGTGAATTTATTTTTGTTAGATTGATAATTACTATTATTTCTTATTTATAAACGACAAATAATGGCATTATGGCCAACAACTTTCGTGCTTCTTCATCTTTAGGTGCTGAAGTAAAGCTGATCCTCCTTTCTTTTTAATCCCAAACTACGTCGACTCATATAAGGATTGAACTTACAACAAGTGCTTGTAGTTTTTAAAATACAGAAATGTACCTATATGAAACATTGGCAGTGGCGTTCGATGAACGACCCTGTCCTAAAATACATGGGTTATTGTACCTGAATTAATAGTCCTCATAATTTGTATTTAATTTTTGTAATAATTAGATAAAAGTGACATTGTTACATTGCTTATCTACCTGTACTTCATTATGATGCTTTATCTATATTAGTTATAGCGTGATACAGGCGTGAGAAGTGAGACGAGACGGATATGGATAGTTGAAGAAAATTAATGAAGATCTACATAATTGTGGGAGTTAGGCAGACTCTCATTTTTATCGTCATCTACCGCTTGAATTATCAAAGAAGCAGACAAAGCTGGACATAATTTGTCAGAAATCTTTAGGTTGGATTCACATCGATGAATATCCTTTATTTTTTGTCAGTGAACGTAAATGATACGGTACATAGAATCAGAGCAACTAATTTATTCCGAGTCTTCTTTGAATACTGTACAAGCAATAAGCACAAGCTAACACTAGAAGTTCATCTGCAAACAAGCAATGACACGAGTGATGTAAGACAAGGATACAATTTATTTCAGTGGCAAAACTTACGTCAAGACTTTCTGTTGAGTACGCATTAGCTATTAATGAAACGTCTGACGTGGTGCTAGTTTAAACCAATCTAACAAATACATAACTTGGCCGAGGACGATATTGTGCTTTTAACCTTTACCTTATTTTGCAAAGAAGCAATATTAATTGTGTTAGTATATTGAGGAAAAGGGAAGAATTCTTTGATTGCCAGTTTCTGGTATTAGACAAAATGAAATTAAATTGTAAGTTGTAAGGAATCTATATGCCAAGACGCATGGCTTTCTGTACCAGCTTTATCTTTTTGACTTTGAATGCTTACTATCTAAATACCTTATGGTCAGTCAAGAGTCAGGCGATGAAAGGCAAGGTTGTAATAATGTCATTTGGCTCAATTACATTTCGTTTTAAAAACTTTGTAATGCCAAACAAATTACATGGTATAGACATGCTCAGTCGGAATATGGATATTTACTACAGTGATGATTTCTTATATGATGTGAGGGTGCCGTTTTACGGTCGTGGTTCAAAACAGATTAATGAGCTTTAGTTCACTTGTTCAAAAGTGGAGGAGTTGGATTAGTATAGGATTCTTATTTATATGATGAATGATTTGCAGATATTTTACAAAAACTAATATCGAGTTGATGATGAGTGTACTTAATTTCTGACGTCAACGTGCATCTGTTGTCCTTCCAGATGGATGATCGATTTTCGTATTTATGTATTATAGAAGGATGCATCCATCGTAAGAAGGAAAACCAGAAAACCAAAGCAAACAATTGGCTCTACTATGGTTTGTTAAATTAGTTACAATGAACAGTCGTAATTAATGTGGTTGGTTGGTTTACAGGAAAACACTCTCTTAACGCAAAACCGTTGGGACTGCTCGTATAAGGATTGACATTATTGATTGGTTCCATGCCCCGTGCGTAGAACTCGCTTTATGATGGGTTTAAGGTTTGACTCGGTTTCGCTAAAAACTATACTCCACCTCAGAATTCATGAACCTATCGAGCCAATAAAATAGATTTCATGTAATATTTATAAATAATTTCTGAGAATGTTTTTCAGGATAAAATAACCGTCCATTTATTTATTGACTTTTTCGAAGAAAATAACTAAAGCTAAGTCTCCACCTAACACAAAACAGCGATTTTTAACAATTTCATAATCAAAAAATAACAACTCGCTGGCAGTATAATGCAATATAATGCGACATTCAAACACTAACTTGATCATTTTCTACATTTATTCACACATCCGCGGATAACTGGTTGTTTACAAACACACTCAAGTAGCCACAACAAAAATTATTATGTACCCCTTTGTTATTATTCCTGGATAATTTAGGTTGCAACAGAGTATACATCATTTAACCGATAAAAGGGTAGGAAACAATTTAATACTACCTGTCTATTTATCTTATACATCAATCTTATCTGTCTTGTCCTATGTGTCTATTTTTGTTAAACACTCAGTAATAAGAGAATTTCTAGTTGTTTTGCTATGATCATTGATCAAGCTGTAATAAGAACAATAATTAGCGAAATGCCTTATACAAATTACTTTGAATAAAGAATTTTAGGTCTTTAACACTCTTCCAAGGTCTATACAAATACAAAAAGCCTATTTACTACTTTATTACTCTGCGATTTAAACTAAATCCCTTCAAAATATTTTCCTTTTTGAATTGTGACGATTAAAACCTTAATTGCTGCTGTGACTAAAAAACCACAATGTCTACGTCTACATTTCATTATAAACTCTCTCTTACTCATCCACACATTTCATTTATCAAGACAGTATATAACTTTTACTAAAAACAGGCTTACTGGACTTAAGATAATACTTCTTATTGTACAATCTCACAGATTTTTATCTTTTAGGAATATTTAATCTTGAAAACTACAGTAGGGATAACTGTAAGTGCGATTTAAATAATGTCTAATGTCTAAGCGTTTTTACTAAAAAACTAACCATATTATACGGATTCGTATTTATTTCCCATTTGCACTGATTCATTTAACAACGATTCACTGATTCACTCATACCCAAAAACTACCTAACGGATACATTAATCACCTGAATTAGGGCCAACTTGATAACAAAATTTACTTCCTTACATTCGATGATTCAATATCAACATAGAAGGTAGTTTGGTTTTCGTTGACATTTCTACAAACAAAAATCCATTACACACAATCATATCATAATCATCAAGGCAAACTGCTACATCAGCGTCTAGTGTAGGGATAAGGGCATACTATTTTCAGCAGCTATGTATAGTCAATCGATGGGTTTTGTAACAGTAACATCATCATGCGAATTAGTCAGTAACAGTTGTTATTCTAGCAGCCCTTCCCAATTCCCAACTGTATCTCTAATCAGTCTTCAAGGTATTCTTCTGGGATGCTCTTTTCAGGCATCGTATCCCTGAGCGCGGACAACCAGGTTGTTTTGTCAGAGTTATAAATTTTCAGCTTTGCAGAGGTTCTTGGTGAGAGAAGAGGACGAAGCATGTTCATCACGTATGGGAAGAACCAAGGAGCTATGAATTAAATTATTTATAAAAAAGTAATGTAGATTCCGAGGAATATTTAATGACATCAACAATAGATAGTCATAACATAACATGTATATATTATATAGTTTGGCATCAGAGATCATTGCATAACAAATTTGGCACGCGTGCGTGGTGAACAAGTCATCTGAGAAGGTTCGGAAAAGGACATACTTCAAGGTCAAGGTTTTTGACCTGCGTGTTGAAGACAATAGGACTATCATGCATTATAAGGAAATGCAAGCGGAATATGCAAATGTTATAATATTAGTCATAGATAGACTTACTGTTGATTATAAACATCGTCTTGATTGTTTCCGGATAATGATCCGCTAATTTAGAAAACATTTATGATTAAAAAACATAGAATTGAACATTGAAATGTTGCATGTAAGTTCTAATATTTTCACTTACCCAAATCACGAAAGGTTGAGAACATTATCTGCATGGCTGTTTGAGAAAATATTCGTTAAATGTTTTATGATTTTCAATTGGAAAGCTATTGATTTACATAGTTTCTTTAGGTTTTTAATGCTACAGTTTACAAAGGACTGAACTTACATTCCAAATGCAGTACTTGGGAATATGTCAACTGCTCAATTCCAAAAATGATGACGGACTGATGCTGGCCCAGTTTTTTGGTGTTGTTTATGATATATTCTAAAACGTGATACCTCATGTGGTTAATATCGGTTCGGTATCCCTGTTCAATAAGATTGCGAACATGCCACCTTCCAATTGGAACCCAATAGACTGGAATTTAAAAAAAACCATGCTTTTAGGAAAACTGGACATCTGGACTTAAAACTTATCTGGACTGTTTTAGCTCAGTTCATTACCTGGCCTGCCCTCCTTGTCACAGCCGGTAAACTTGAAAATTAAATCATCCTCAACGTACTTGCAGGTGGCTCTCCAGTAAGCAAATGCGTCTATTTTCATTTCATCCCTCCATTTTAAAGTCTAGTGTTCAAATTAACATAGAACTTAGACTTTGGAACAAAGAATTTGTCTGTATAATCGGTAGTTTTGTATGATCTAATAGTTATACCTTCCGCAATTGATTCTCAGCTTTGTCAACAGATTCACGAGCTGTAATTTTTAAAACCGGAAACAATTAAATTAAAAAATTGTCCAATTTCTAATTCTATAATACTTCTATCATGGTAATTGACGCACCTCGAAAATATCTCAGCAACACTACATCCGTAATCTCATCATGATTAAGATCTTTTGTCCGGTCTCGTAACTGTAGGGGCAACGTAATACAAACTGTTTTAGCACACTGTTTTAACAGCACAAATGGAATGTTTCAAACACAATGGTGCTAAGTAATTAAAAAAACGTATCATTAATTCTTATTTTGGCTAACCTTCTGTACAGCCATGCACTCTTCCGTCGTTTCAATCTGTATCATTTTGGTGATTATGGGAATCACAATCGGCTTATCTAAAATTTTGATGAAATTCAGGACTACGTATTTTCTATCCCGCCCACAGGTAAAATTCTTTCCGCTGTCTGAGACTTTTATAATCTGGAAAAAGTAGAAAATGATAAGCATATATAATCCACTGCAACTGTGTAACTGGAAAACTCTTTACAAAACAATGTTCTCTAAAAACTTCGGCATCGCGTAGAGCGCCAACTGAGAGAGAGAGCAAACCGAGAGTTCGTGAGAAATATTTAATACAAACTGTTTAAAACACGACGTAAGCGTTTGTAAAAATCCCACAGGATATGCCTGAAATCCTTCAATAGTATTAGTTTTTGCGCTTGTTATTATTATAGGATGACTCCTTAAATCCCTTTTGTATAATGTGGGATTATATTCTACATAACATATGTACATTATTCCATTTCCATCAAATTCTTGTAACTGGAAATGTGCAGTGTTTTGTACAAACGCAAATGAGAGCTATATTGTCTGTACCACGAGCTCTGAACGTAACTCTGAGGCCAACAGAAGATGAGACTTAATTGAGGAAAGTTGTTATTCCCAAGCAAGTAGGCACAATTAGCAGGGTGTTTCATATGTACCGACTTCCTCCGATGAATAATTATTCAAACAACGCAACGCCTTCGAGAATTGAGCAACCATAGTAATCATAATCACGTATCAGGTTTAAATAATTTATATTATTTATATGCCATTTTTTTTTAGTGTTGAGTATATGTATTGCATACGATACTACAGTATATAAAACTGATAATGGAATTGCAAACATGGTTACTAAAAACATTTTAAGCTATTTGCACACAAATTCTATTTTTCCGTACTTCTCTGCAGATTTGTTACGCGCACTGTTTCAATTTGAATGTGCCTTGTAATTGCAAAGTAATTATAAAAGCTGACTTTTGTTTCTGGTATTGAAAATCAAAACCATAAAGATCTTGGGCTAATTAATCGTGCCTGGTGTAATAAGTTTAACAAAGGCGGATGTATTTATTACTGCATAAATACATGCCATTCGTTAGGTCCTGGTGTGTGTGCCGAAGTGCATCGACTGGAAAAGATCTTCAAAAGTCTATTTTTTGATAAATGGTTGTGGATAAAGCCATGGACAAGCATAACTGAACTTGAGTGCTACTCCCACTTGTAATTAGTCTTCCTGCTTCTATTCTGTATCTGAGTTTATTATGCGCTTTAATTGGCCAATTATTTAATAAAGCTAAACGGGAAATAAAAACTTAGAAAAATGAACACTGTATGTTATAAAGGTCCAAACACATAAGCGTGTAAAGGAAATTTACACCATGAGAAGCTTTCAGTACTGGAGTAATTACTGGATATTGGTAATGCTTAGACCTTCGAAATCTATGAAAAGTCATACTTTTTGTGTTTTCGATATTCCCTTTAGGACTTCGAATGATGCCTGGACATCTCGAAAGGGTTCGAATGAGACCAATTTATTTTGGCATATTTTGGGGTTTTAGGTAATATGTCATATTACCGGTAATATTTTGCTCATTTTTGGTAATATTTTATATGACCAATTGTAATTTGGATTTTCCCCGAAAAACTCATACATTATTAAATTTTTTGGAATCATTATTGATAAATTAATGTTGAATTTCATTTAAAATAGGTTCTCTAGCAGTTTTTTAAAAGGAATTTAAGCTCTAACTGCTACTAATTCAGATTTTAAATTTTAAACGATCAATATTGAAATTTTGCGTAAAAATTAGATCATATTTTTGGTCATATTTTGGGCATTTTTAGGTCATAAAGTAATACATATTTCGGTGGTTGAAACGTAATATTTTTCGAAGGTCTAAATGCTACATTGCAAGTAATGGAGTGAAGTATTGATGAACTACCGTTTTTTTGCTTGTCCCAGACCTCCGTTCCACTCCTCTAACACCTCAAGAAGGTATATAGGTACATATATATATATATAAATCCATATAAATCCGGTATCCATATAAATCCATATGATACACTGGCAATTATATGTTTAAAGCGCAAAAACGTCAGTTTATGCTTTATCTGCGCCTACACCTTGGAATTATAAATTATTTTTAAAAAATTCGTTGAGCTAACAATACTGCCGTGGTGATTCTATGGAAGAACTACGGAACGGATAAACAATATAAATGACCCTGAACAAGGCGACATCTGATTTGCCAGTAATGACTGATTTCAAATAGTAACTTTCCCCAACTTACTTGTTTGAATTGAGCCTGGAAAATTAATATCTTATTATTATTATTTATTATATTATTTATTATTTACTAGTCTTATATTATTATTGTCTGATGGAAGATTCTGGAATCTTACCGAAAGGACAAGTTTAGCTTTTCGAGGGCTGGTTTTTCTCGATAGTCCTTTCGTTGCTACGAACAAAAGTAATTCCACGGGCTAGCTGCCTCACAAGTATTACATTACAAGTAGTATTACAAACTGCGTGTTAAGACGAAACTGCCCTGCGTCTCACTTTAAAACACCTCTCACGTATTACAAGTTGAGCTGAGTCCGCTCTTTCCCCTTTTGGTCACTTGTCAACTCAGCACAAAAATCTTGAAAATTAGTATCCGAACTTGCATCATCCACTAGAGCTATTTGACAACTAACTATTTTTACTAACATGAGCCCAGCAGTAATTCTTGAGAAAATCCTTACCTCCAAAATATTATGATTGTAAGAAAATTATTTTTTGTGATGAGGATGACGACTTAACGACCCTCCTTGGTCAAGACGGTTAAATTACAAAGATTATTACAAATTTCTTCATAGCATTTATTTTGCACTGCCGAACCTACATAGCTCCATTCTTCTTCTCTTCTTGTATGTCGTAATAGCAAAGAATGGGAAGTTAGTATCTGCTTTCCTCTTTTTTTTTGTCTCCTTCCATCGGCATGCCATGTCATATTGATATTATGATTATGATGAGGGAGATTATGCAAGCACGCCAAAATAAACGCTCTCATCTTGCCAGCTAAACAAGCGAATTTCAGTAGCCTCCGCTCTCCTCAGTAGGCATGTCTTTGGTAAGGACACTTTTTCTGCCCACAAGCTAAATGTGCACATACGAGAGAGGATATGCCATGTATGCGAGGTCCCTTAAGTCAACCCAACTAGTTTACCTTACAGTAAGACCCTCGCCTTCTCTTTCAATTTCATTTCTTTATGAAGACGTGACTTGACAAAATCTTACAAAAACAACAGTCAAAGGACAAGATTGATTTTAAAATGCTATGATTGAAATGTCTAAAGGAACAACGATATGCATAGCAGCATAAGCAGTTGTAGTACTAATTTTTTAAAGGTAAGCTAGTAAGGTGTATTGGAAACCAACATATTCGCGTATTTGTATGTACGCAAATTGTATCATCATATATATCATGCATATAGTTATACACAATAATACACTTTGTGATTTTCACAACTGAAGATATGAATGACCACCTTGTTAGTATGCATGTAGTAAAGAACGGGAAGGGTTGCCGTCATCTTTTCATTGATTTTGATTGCGAATGAATAGTGAACGATGAATGCAAAAAATACCTAATGTTCTGAATTCAGTTTATTTGAATGCATACTAAAGTAGACAAGAGAGGAAATGCAGCCAAAACGGCCATTGGCGATTATCATAATGGCTAGTATTTTTAATAGAATTTATAGTTTGATGTTATGTCTACTGACTGGCAATGCGTGTTAAATGCATTTGAAAAAAACTTTCGATTTCTGCTCCAACTTTTGAATAATTTATAAGGACAAGTATCATTATAGTGCGTTTTAATATTATTATAAGTTATTATATTCTACTCATTATTGTAAAGTACATTGAAGTTTGCAAGTCACATAGTCACAATGTCCTATTTGACTGTGTCTACAGAGGACTCTGTATGATTATTTGCCTACTTTACTTATCAATCTGATTGTGTAGTACATTTGCACAAAGTTGTACAGTGTTACTAATTGGGAGAAATTTGCTTCTGGATGTGGGGTAACAAAATATAGGTTTATTCGAACTATTTTTTTTTCGTTTTCAAGACATGGATTTGCCCTAAATACATACATGCATTAATACGTAGTCCAAAGCCTGCGCTACATGTACATTGTATAATTTGCTGAAGTATGGCAGATGGCTATATAACATCATTGATTGAACTATTTATATCATTAGTTTTCAGAGACAATTGGGTAGGTGCGAGCATTGTGGATTTGAAACGAATAGAATAAGTAAGGCCCGAAACTTGCAAGAAAATGCAAATATTTCTTATTTTATCGCTACATATGTTGTTGCCAGTTCAGTTTAACACACAAAACCCGACGATTTCAAATATATAAAATTTAAATTTTCAAAACTGCAAAAATTGCAAAAAATTGCAAAAATTGCAAAAAAAAAATTTTGAACGCAAAAAATTGCAAAAAAAAAATATCGTTTACGATTAAAAGCTGTTTTTACTGGTAATCTTATGTGATTTTCATGTGTTAAACTGTCTAGCCCTTTTTGTTTCATAAGTTAAAAGCACACAAACTAGTAAATTCTTCGTTTACACCAAAGAAAAATATAAACTTTTCGTTTCGAGACAATTTGCCTTCGTCATGCTTGTCCAGTGCACGAAACGATGAACTTATTATTTATTTGGCATATTATTTTGGCATATTTATTAATAATTTTTATAATGCTTTTAATGTGAAGGCGTACGAAAGTATATCTATAAATGAAATCGTTACAATTTCACCATTGCATTGGAGCGCGTGACTATACTTACGAAAATCGAAACTATACAATGGAATTCTTTATCAGAAAATTCCTGGAAATCCACCTTAAAATAAATTACAATGACACTGCAAACAGCCCATTTGAATCGTTATCCGAAAATGCCAACATTTAGACACTGAAATGAAATTAGATAGGGATTAAGTAAAATTTTAAGGAGTTATTTTGCATAGGAAATTTCCGTTTTTTGCAACGTATATAAATATAATAAAACACTTATTTTTATTTTTAAAATTGCAAAAATTGCAAAATTTTGTTTATTATATGCTTTATTTAACTTTAGTTCATCAAGTTTTAAACTTACATTTGTTTATCATAAGACAAAAATGAGCTTTTTGTACATTTTAAATTTTGTCGACGAAATGTCCGTCGACCAGTTTTAAATCGTCGACGAAATATCCGTCGATGAAATACATCGTCGACCATTTGCCCGTCCGTGAAATCTCGTCGACGAAATATCTGGGAATCATTTTGCACACAAGTATACAGGACTTTAAACGTTTCAAAATATACTGGAGAAACATACAGTCATTTATGATTTCATATTTTTAAATGTGTACTCATTACTACCTCTTAATTTCTATTAGCTAATTTAAACACAGGAAACCCACAGTATCCTTACATTTGCTTAATTGCTTATCATCCCAGCAGATTATCTGATGTTGTTGTGGGTGGGGGTGACTTTCCTCGTTTCCTCTCAAATTGAAAAGTACAATTTAATTAACACCAAAGCAGCCGAAATATGTTATTCATATCGATGTTTGTTTGCTTCGGTCATATTCCAATGTGAAAAGTAGCAAATGGCGATTGTTTTTATTAAAAAACGTCTTCTTTGCTTATTTTATTCCTCATCCGATAAATACATGTCCTGTTAGCTCAATCACTGACGAAAGACATAAATGTAAATATGATACACCACTGCTGCTACTTGCTCACTTGTGGCAAGTGGCGGTGCTCTGTGTGTTGTGATGCTATTATTATCGCGACGCTCCGCATACTTACGTACATTTTAATAATAAGGACATATTTTACAAACTTCATTTGCATAGTTTAGGTATATACCTATGTTGCATAACCCTTCCCACGTTCTAAGGGCTAATGGGTCCTTAAAAAGTTCTAGAAATTTGTTGTCTTCTAGCGGAGTGACTTTATAGTTGCTACAGTAGAAGGTAAAGTGGCAATCAGGCAAACTTTTCTAGCCATGAGTGAATAAATGACATGACATTATTCGTGACATTGCATTAGCCAAAATACTAGTAAACCGGTTATCTCCATGATGGATACATAAAAGCGTACGACCATTTTGTGAAAAATAAAATTGTAAAAATTCCTGCTCGCCCAACGACCTTTTTAATTACAGTCACCAATGCTTTCTGTAACCAGTAACTGTTGCGGTGGTGTATGTGTAATCTTTAGTCTGTTCAACTGCTCAATGAACCACATTGACCGTCCAAAATATTACATTTTTGCAATTTGCTCATTTCAAAGTTGGGTGTACAACTTACAACTGTGAGTGAGGGTCAAGCAATTGAATACCATCTTATCATTCAATATTCAATTCTTATAGGTACTATCAAGGTTGATAAGATGGAAACACGGTGCATACGTTTTTGTGTACAACAATGTCAATTAGTTTTGGCATCAGCTTTCATCTCTAGGTCATGATTCACTTACTTGCATCGCAGCGAGGGAATACAGTATGGTTCCTTCACTGCTGCTTATCAGTTGATGTTTAATAAGGGGTTCTGTTTGAGTTGTTGCTGATGGACGAAAACGATGATGATCAATGGTGTGTCTGGTCCCCTTTTCCATTTTCATTTGACAGTATTTATAATATTTGCGAATTGCAATATGACCTTCAAGTTTTGGGGACGATGTAATAGATGGTTAATGTGGTGTAGTGCCAGTGCTGTGTATTTTCTTATCTAGATCACATTTTAGATTCGATTACAAATTATCCCTTATTTGCGAGGATGGATATATTCATAAAAAATAAATATGCCACTTAAAGGAAATATAATGCCAGATAGTAAACGAGTCCATTACCCCTTCTTACGTACATGTATTTCTTTTTGCTGAAAAGAGACAAAGCGATGATATGACGATGATGATTGGCGAGTCATTGTCAAAGTCAAGTCAGAGGAGTCACTTACCACTCGACTCCTGACAATGTTTGGGCTGCATGAGAATCGTTGGCGCAATTTTAAAGGTATTTGGGTGCCCAGGCAGACATAACAAATTAGGTGTAATGTGCCAAAATATTTGACGTTTGCATCTTTTGCATGAAGAATGGTACAGTACACATGCGTGTGAGTTGGTGCCGAATTTTGCTAAAATTTTATTGTTTGTGACTGAGGATTTAATATTGGCAGCCGATGTAATTGGCAGATATCTGCCTTAAAAATATTAAATTAGAAAATAAAAAACGTCCTCATTGTTGTGGCTGTGTGCAGATCAATGTAAGATTTAAGGTTATGAGGTAACCTTATTGAAGAATTGGATAATGTCTTAAATACGTTTTTACTTCTTGTGTCGTACACTGGCGCTGAATCCGCTTAAACTCGAGCGTCAAACTATCCAAAATATGCTTACTGAATCTTTGTTGACCGGGAGCCAAATAAACGAACGCGCGTATCTAGGAAGAAACAAAATCTCAATAGATTTATTAGGTGTATTGGCAAAAGTATAAACTTAGGTACATCTATCTTATTGTAGAGATTGTATCATGTTGTTGTAGAGATTTCAGTGAATCATCTTCCGTACTCATCTTCTTCATCAGGAAGATGTGTGCAGTAACCACCGTATCTATTCCACACTTGACCTGGGGGACATCGGTCCTGGACATCGAACCCCTAAAGGATTTATCCATGAATATACCTTTCTAAATTATAATTCGATATTTTTGCAGCAGCAATGATAAGCTAGAAGTAACTAATGAATTTAGTACCCATGCCATTGCAAGACGAGAATTTCTACGGAAAACTTCTGTTGGGTCGATGTCGTTCGGGTACTTTGCATTACTGTCTCCAGGGTCGTCGTTGTCAATGATGCTCTCTTGTGTCCATCTTGAAAAGGGATTTTTGCTGTTGTGACTTGAAGTGGAGCTATTCCCAATGGCACTACAAATGCATACGGTCAGTAAAAGGGAAATCCGTAACAGCAACATGGCTAATTTGATACTTTGAATACTTAAAATTTTAGTATTGACCCGGCGAGACTAGTGACTGAAAGCGACTAATTGACTAATGGACTAGTTTAAATGGTTAGAATTTAAATGAAGAATTGAGCAGTTTCGGTTGAGGTTTCCAATTTATTACTAAGCTCATTTTCCAGACTTCCTCTGTAACTTGTAT
The DNA here is from genome assembly GCA_034696785.1 of Lepidocyrtus cyaneus. Taxonomy (NCBI): domain Eukaryota; kingdom Metazoa; phylum Arthropoda; class Collembola; order Entomobryomorpha; family Entomobryidae; genus Lepidocyrtus; species Lepidocyrtus cyaneus. The sequence continues at coordinate 2,643 of JAQIWX010000556.1, read as the reverse complement.
ACGCATTATTGCATGCGTAGTACATAATATGTTTTGTATGAAAGGAAGTGGTGTGTGATTTGACTTACCAAAAAATATTAATGATTGTAACGATTTTGGTTAACACTAATGAGTAACTATGAATAACATAATGTGCTCTGATGAAAGCGCGTTGCTATATAATTATTGTGAAGGCTCCTTGGATGATACACTAAATCCATTGTATGAAATACAGCGCAAACATGAAGTACAAAGTGTTTCGATTAATTATATTATAATTATATAATATGGATAAAAATTTTTACATTCTTTAATTTTATTTTTTATGTGACTCTTTATAATCGGTGAAATGTTTACGAATAAATACTATCCATTTAACATGATTTCGAATATTACTTTACTAGTTCTATATTTCTTGTGTCAGCCACAGTCATAACTAGAGTAGGAATGTGGGTAGATATAAGTATTTATTTTGATTTTACAAAAATTAGAACAGAGTTGTAAAAAACTTACCTATGTTATGTACGAAAATAAATACGGAAACGAAATACTTCTGAGGTTTACTCGGTAGGTTTCATAAAAATGCAAAAATCATAACCATTGCATCATGTTATTCTGCTATTTGATTCCTTTTCCTACCCCAGGGTCAGATCTGATGTGAATATATGGCACAATAGAAGCTTTTGGCAAGACTGTTGACAACACAGTTTTGAATCCATACTTTTTGGCATGCGATTATAAACAATTTGGAACAGAAGGTCTGGTCCCACAGGACTACACTGCGAGTGTATCCGGAATACTTATTAGTCTAGTCTAGCCCGTGGTAACACTCCAGCAATTTTAGTTTCTTCAGTAGTCATCATCTTCATCAATGGCTGGCACACAACGAAACCCACTGCTGTGAAACTTTTGCCCCTTGGGACAGCGTACGTCTTGTACGTCCAACTGTATAGATGAAACAAAAGTGTAAAAATAAAACCTGCCACATCCACCTGATGTAATTAATTAACTGTTGTTTAGGAAATCAGTTACTTACCGGAAAAGCCCATCTTCTTCTCCTTTGTCCCTGGTTAAAATCCGGATAGTCATAATCAAAAAACCCTTGGAATATATCTGCACTGGGGTAATGTGACTCCCGTTTGGCTGGCCAAGGTCTACATTCTACATAGTTAGAGCTATAGCTCAGTACAGCTATGATAAACACACACAGAGTAACTATTATTGCTGGAATCCTTTTCTTCTGAAGACACCCCATTGTTCAAATTTTCAAAAGTTGAGAAGTCGATAAAGGCTGAACAAAGTTAAATGTTGAAGGTAGAAGAACATTGCTGGTTGCCGGAGTGAAGCGAAAGTTAGAATGTATTGACTCACTGTCAATGTTAACATTGAACAACTTGGTTGCGCATGGTCTTTAACTATTTTGAAACAAAATTCATATGAAACGTAAATGAGTCAGCTTAATTCTCATTATCACATTAGTTCAAGCCTAGATTCATTCTAATCCATATCTAGAACAGAATTGTAAATAGCAATAAATCAGTTTTTGTACGTATCTTCCTGCCTAGAACTGACTATTAAGCAATATTATGTTGCACGGATGGGACAAGTCGAGTTTTTTCTTGTCCACTGATACCCTCGTTTCGCTGGAGCCAGTCAAATCGTATAAGGATTCACTAATTTCGTATCTGTAAATTACATGACTACGACTAGTTGGTTGTCCTCAAGTCGCAAAAACGTCAACAGACAGATCTCTTACTTACAGAATCTGTTACTTTTTCGCAGACCGCTTGAACTACCGGAGAAGGGATGTACTTTTATTCATGTCTAACATGTTTGCGCGTATTTACCCATCCCAACCCACTTCTAAGAATTTAAGGACATTCCAGCTTGAAGTTGGAATTCGTTTCTATTACCGGCATTAATTGATTCATTCATAAAAGTAGATGAAGTTGGCAGGGAATACGACGTTTTGGTCTTTTGGAAGGTCGTTTGATTTGACGAACTTGCGTTGATCTCTTTGTTGATGGAATATTTATTATTCAACTGATTCCACTAATTCACCAAATTAATTTTTACTTCACTCTTAACTGCATTCAATACGAATAACTTTCAAAAAGCTTGGGTTTGGAATCATTGACAATACATAAAACTTACGAACAAATTCTGTGCGTGTGCAATATATTTATATCGTATTTAAAATGCCAACATGCTAGCCTTAAACTGACACAAAAAGTATCAGCTTTTGAAGTCCAAAACTAACTCATATAAAAGGTTAAATAGTTAAAGGGCTATTAACTTTTCTATGTAAAGAACCGAACCCAGAATTTCGAGATATTTTTTTTGTCAGCTTCGAAAATGTTAGCTTTCAATCTTCAAACTAACAATGAGTTAAATGGCAAAAACATTTCGAGAAAGTTAAAATGCCACTTTCGTCAGTTCTTATTAGCATCGGAGTCAGCTCAATTTTCCCCCCCCTTTAATTAACGTTAGGACTTACATCGATGCTGAATTTGCAGCCAAAAAATACAAACCAATTAATTTTAAAGAAACTGACAATAATACAAATTTAGCAATTTCGAAAAACTAACAACAATACAAATTAATCAGTAATAAATACAATATAAAAATTCTGATAAATATTTATAAAGTAGCTGATATAAAATA
>JAQIWX010000555.1:0-15723 GCA_034696785.1 Lepidocyrtus cyaneus | reverse complement strand
TTTGCCAACAAGCATTGTCTGATATTCATTCAGAATTTTAGGGGACTTGACATCCATCCACCTCCCCGTCACGCACCGATCATTGTTCGCAAACTGGTCCCAACGATAACTTGGACGGACGAGGAAGCCTGGGGCAACAAGAGACTATCTTGGATGTTCCAGTATAACAATGACAGCGGAACAATTCCCATGTCCCAGTGTAACTTCCTTAGCCAGTTAGACCTTGACATGGAGTGGGAGGATTCCTCCAGGTGCATATCAATCAACTACATTGGCCACCTGCTCAACTCCAAACCGTGGAACTGTCAAGTCAACATTGACATTTTCCCTCCAGACACGAAACGACAGAGAATAGACTTCGGTACCATTACGCTACGCCAAACAATGGATATATATCCTTCCATCTGGCACTGGAATATACCGGCAACTTACAAAGGATGGAATGTCAGCATTCCAATGCACAGTTCCAGCCCTACGTTACAGTTTTACGTTGTTTCCACCAGCTTTATCCGAAATTTTAGGAGTGACGAGCGGAAGAAATATCTATTCCTAGAATGGATAATGGATACGTACTCGACTCCTTCTACAATAGTAAGTATAGATTTGCCGATTGATTTCCAGTGGGAATTCTTCCTCTTGGCGGCGAGCCCGACGGGTAAATTTGCCACTGAAATTATATCCGCCCAGCATGTTGACATATGCTTGGAATGCAAGACGTCTCTCACAATGGATATTAGTAAACTGGCCTTCCCAACCGACTGGGAGGCCCTGAAACGGTTTCAGAACAAAGTTCACGAAATCCACTGGAGCGTGAAAAGTGACATGGGCCTAAAAGCAACTATCCCATTTCAACGATTTTGCAATTTATATTGCCACAGTTTCGACAACAACGGCAGGGGTGGATTCAACCCACATGAGCTAGCAAATCTAATTAAATCCAATGATAACGAAAGGAACATGTTACTCATCCACGCTGCCATTGTCTGGGCGGCCATTCTCGGTAACTTCAGCTTCACTGACATTACCATTTTTCCTTTTCAAGATGGATGTGAAAATGGAGAGTCCGTCAGACCGGACGATTGGGAGAAGAAATACGGGGAGCGAGAATGGTATGATTTCCTCCCCAGTTTCCGGATCGATTTTTTCGATATCCCTCACCCCCTCTATTTATCATTTCATGTGACGGATGAGTTCGATGCGCTTCGCTTTGTAAGCTGCGGGTACAGAGGGATTCAGCCAATGGCATTCGACCAGCTCTCCAATGTCTATGATACCTACATTTGGATAAGTCTCTTGGTCGTCATGTTGTCCATCACGGCATTTCTAACGGAATTCATTACATCAACAACATTCCACTTCAACTTGATGTCATCCGTCATGATACTGCTGGAACAAGGGATCTCACAGAGGCTGATTGACGCTAACAACCCAGCTCGGATTGTCATTGGAATCTTCATCCTGATGGCTATAATCCTAAGTAATGGTTATAAAAATACAAATGTCTATAATTTAGTGAAACCACTGGAGCCATTGTTGTATGAAGGATTTAGGGAGCTGATGGAAGATCAGGTAACTGTTTACATTACATCATCAAATGTGGAGGACTGCACAACTGGGGAAGCTTGGAATGCAAGTGCAGACGTATTGGTGGAGAGCGAAGCTCATTTGAGGTTCCACAGCTTTGCTCCAGAGTATTGCATGTTACGCGCTTTTTCTGCTCTGCAATTTTTGGAAACAAACGGAATGGAACTACTGGACCAGGTGAAGAACAATAGTGTTCTTATTCCGGAAACTAGGATCAGCCAGTTTGTACGTCAGTTACTGAAAAATCCTTCACTGGAAGATTATGAGTGGAGAGCAAGGCTCCCCGACAGATATGCAAAGAGGGAACGTCGTGAATTGAAAAAGCTGCTTATGGAGTGCAACAAAACGGCAATCATCGTGCCGGCTCAACTGGCCCATGTCTACGCACAAGAGTTGGAATCCAAAGGGGGCAATGTCGGAAAGGAAGTTTACTTCCAGTCGAGTTTTGGAATTAAACTGGGTGGCTTCATTCCGTTGGCTACCTCAAGGAGGGTGAAAGTAATGAAGGAGTCGGGAATTGTCCAGAAGTGGAATGCCCTCTTGTGGAACGTAATTCTGAGAGGAAAGAAGAGTTCCGGTTTGGGGGAGGAACCAAAGGCAGCGGCGTTGGATGGGAATGTTGCCGTCATTTCTACGGTTTTAGGATGTGGATTGTTAGTGGCATTGTTTGGTTTTTTGATGGAGTTGATTATGGAAGGGATGAAATCAATCGGGAGAAGCATTTTGGAATCGGTCCGGCGTGCCTGTGTAAATATTAAACGTATTTCAACATTTATTGCTGAGCGTATTAGGGATGTGTTTTTGGGTATATGAAAAATTTAGGTTTACTTCAATTCATATGTATATTTAAAAAAATACGTTCATAGGTTGTTATAATTTATATAATTAATCTTTAAATCATAAATAAGAAGTAAACTTAGATTGATTGCAATTTCAATTTCTGTAAGTTACAGTTTTATGTATACCGTTCACAAACCTTCTTGTTCAATAATACTGCAAAGTTAATAATTTAAATAATAAGTTACGATGAGCACTACTGTTTAAAATGTTCTTGATTTCACAAAATAAAAGATCATGGACAGCCAATCATATGAGGATGGATATTGTTCATATATACCTAACTGGAATGTTCGTTTTATTATGCAAGGTGTAAATTACAAAAACAATATAATTCACACACACACCTCATTTAATTATAGATAAACTTTCAACCTACTTCAATACTATCAACAAGTCTTTCACAACTTTCTCCTGCTCAAGGAGAAAGGCAAGCTCATGAACATTTCAACGAATTGTAACAATGCTAAAAGACATATTCCACTCCCGATTAATATATCGGACTACCATATTGTTTCCAGCACAAATTTGTTTTACAGGTTTTTGAAACTCCAACTCCACCATGTGTGATGAAGACAGCTTGAAGAGTTACACGGCTTTACGGACTCCCAAGAGGAAATATTTTGTTTTGCATAATTCTACAGGCGCTTACTCATTGCCATGTTGTTTGTTCCGACATTTGCGATTTCACCGTTCACTTGACACCAAATATTGAAAGCTTCTTGTAAGTCGCAAAATATTAACTTTTTGTGTTACCTACCAAATTTGAAAAATTGCCAGTTTGCCTCCGACAAAATGATCCTTATTTTCAACCTAGCTTTTATTCCGTTACTTCTCTGCACTCTGGTGGAGGGGGACGACAAAATATTTCAAAATCTGCCAATACATGCTACCCCAATATTCAACGACACCTGGTATCGGACCTTCATCAAATCCTTGTTTATCGAGTGGGACGGCGAGCAAACATCCTTCCACCAAAGCATTCAAAACCTGGGTCAATTCATCGACAACTCATTTACCGACAAGCACTGCCTGATATTTATCCAAAACTTTCATGTAATTGACGTCCATTCCCCTCCTTCCAATCAGCCTCTAATTATTCGTAAAATTGTTCCAATGATTGTCCAAACAGAAGCCAAACTACTGGGCCGTCGATCCTTAGCCTGGATGCTGGACCATAAAAATGACACCAAAAAGATGACCATGCTAGATTGCAACTTTCAAAGTGATTCCGACCTCATTTCATTGATGGACTTTCCCTCAAGATGCAACACAATCGACTACATCCGCCACGTCCTTAACTCCAAACCGTGGAACTGTCAGGTCAACATCGATATATTTCCGCCGGATACGAAAACAAGTCCAATGGGAAGCCAGAAAGCTGCGCTTCCAGAGAGGCTGGATGAATATCCCCAAATTTGGCATTGGAAGGATGTGCTCCACTTTAAAAATACTCTTTCTGGCAAAAATGAGAGCTTGGCCATTCCAATGATAAGTTCCAGCCCTACATACCAATTTTACGTTGTGTCGGCCAGCTTCATTCACAACTTCCAACAAAATGATGAGAGCCATTCCATTGTACTGAATTGGGTTGGACAAACGTTCCAAACCAAATTAGCAACTAAGAAATCAAAATCAAATATGCCGATGGAGTTCCCGCGAGAGTTTTTCCTGCTGGAGGCGGTTTCCATTCAAGATAACAACCCAATCTCTGAAATTAGGTCTGCCCAGCACATTGAATTTGATTTTGGTTGTAAATCATCAGCTTTGATTGATTTGATCGAAGTTCCTCTCCAGTTCCAACGGAAGCCCCCACAATCCTCTTGGAACAGCTTTCCAGCAATTCACTGGACCGTGGACACTGACAAGGGGACTGTCAACCAGTTACAAATGGTTTTGGAGTATTTTTGTAGAGCCGCCCGCCAACTCGACTGGGGGAAGCTCACAGATGTCGATAAGCAGGAGAGCCACGTATTCCCCCTCCTTGTTGGAATCCTTTCATCAGCATTCCTAAAAAACTACAGCTTTACCGATCCCCAATCCTTTGGAAAGAATGGGTGTAAATATGGGGACCTTGTTGTGAATGATGTTGAGTGGGATGAAAAATTTGGTGATCGTATAAATTATCAGTTTGCCCCAGGGATTTGGATTCACTTCCTGGAAACTCCTCACCCGGTTCACTTGTCATTCCATGTGACGAATGAGTTTGATGCACTTCGTTTCGTAGGTTGTGGCTATCGAGGATTGAAGGCAATGGCATTTAACCAGCTTTTAAACATCTACGACCTGTACGTTTGGATAAGCATCTTGGTTACCATGACAATGATTGCTGCGGCTTTAACAAAATTCTCGCCAATTTCTACATTTTGGTTTGATTTGATGTCCTCTGCAATGATATTACTGGAACAAGGGATTTCACAGAGGCTGTTGAATTCCAACAACAACAACCCATTGCGGATCGTCATTGGAATATTCATCCTGATGGCCATTATCTTAAGCAATGGCTACAAAAATACGAATGTCTATAATTTAATCAAGCCTTTGGAGCCACTGCGTTATGAAGAATTTGAGCAGTTGATACAAGACCAAGTTAATGTTTATATTACCGCGTCAAATGTAGACGTCTGTCGACGCTTCCTATTGGGATGGAAACGGAATAAAAGTGCAACAGTGGCGGAGGAGCCACATCTCAGATCGTATCGTCACAGATGCACCTTCACCGTCTATTCTTCTCTAAAATACCTTGACTCCATGTCCATGTACTATACCGACGCCGAGAAACTGAAACTACTGGACAGGGTGAGGAATAGCAGCAATCTAATTCCGGGAGAGGGAACCACCCCATTTGTGAAGAGGATCTTGGAAGATACGTCGCTAGGGCAAGGGGGACTCCAGAGAAGTCTGCCAATGAAGTATGCAGAGAAGGAAGGCCAGGAAATGAGGAAGATGATTGTGGAATGCAACAGAACTGCGGTGATTGTGCCGGCTCAGAGAGCTTATGCATATGCAAATGAGTTGAGATCCAAAAGGGGTAACGTCGGAAGGGAGATTTATGTACAGCCAAGCATTGGATTCAAATTGAGTGGATATATTCCGGAATTCATTTCTAAAAGGGTGAAGGTTATGAAGGAGCTGGGAATAGAGGAGAAATGGACAAATCTGTTATGGAATGCTATTTTCCTCAGGGATAAGCATAGTGGGGAGGACAATAAAATCTCCAGTTTGGAAGATGAGCCCCGACCAGCGGCGCTGAGTGGGAATGTTGCCGTCATATTTACCGTTTTGGGTTGTGGGCTACTTTCGTCACTGTTCAGCTTTTTAATGGAGCTATTAGTGGAGGGGGGAAAAAATTATACTTATTTTCTCAGCTGAAATTGGACGGCTATGGCGTTATGTGGTGGCTTCATGGAATCGACCTTGGTTTCGTTATTTTAAAGCTTCAACCCTTTATTTACGTAATTACTTGATTTAAGTACCTAAACAATGTCCCTTGCTTCAATGATCATTCTCGTGTTGTTGTAGACAAATGACGAATAGCGTTAGGACCAGACCCAAAAACTGTAATTTTTAGAGCAAGATGGTATTTTACAAAGTGGAATACGAAAGCAAAAAACTGTTAAATAAATATGTTTATTAAAATTAAAATCATCAACATTGCCAAAAATGACTTACTGACGCCACCAAGGAATAAGTCACTGTGAACATGTTGCTCCCCCTAATTCCAATTTCTTTTGAGATTGCCAGCTCGTGCAGGACCAGATTTGCCTCCTCCAATGGGACATGTTTCATATTGTTCCTATGAAGCAGCCACAATTTCATGCTTCTCATCTAAAATTGGATGACAGCATTTTTTTTATCACATATTGAAAACAAGTGGTCAAAGGTCAATAGTGGCCTACTTATGGTTTTTTAAAGCTTTGACCTGATTTACCTTCTCGCAAATTTCCGCCGAGATAACAAGGAAGCCAACCGTATGGGCATAGAAGATCCAAAAGACTATCCTCCTATACCAGTCCATTCTCAGGAGTATCCCATCCAACCGAATGGAAAAGTAAATGGTGGCCTCCAACATATGCCAAGTGACAAGACTTCCCAATGCCGAGTTCACGGCCGATGACAGCCTTTGAATGGATTGAAACGTTTTGAATAGACCGTTCCAATCTTCAGCTATATCTTTACTTGTCAAACTCTTACAATGACGGATTCTCTCTTGAATGGCATCCGAAAAGGAGCTCGTCGTTCTCCAAAGTGTGAGGGCTGCGGCGCACAGACAAACATCCGCAAAGGTCCCTATCATGGTCCTCTGATAAACTGAAAGTAGCATAAGCAATGCAAGAATCGCTTCCCATACCGAGATCCCCTCCAACTTTGGTTCACCTCCAACCCATATTGCAAAACGAGCTTGTTTCAGCAGACCCTCAAACCAAAGTCCTGGGCTCCATTTCCAAATTGGACTTAGGAAGTAATACCCTCCAACCATGACACTTAAAACTTTCAATGCGCTGATGCCAAATAATGCCTTGATAAAATGGGGGTGAGTTGTCCAAGTTGCCCCACAAGGTAGATGGCATGATTCCTTGACAATGACATTCAAAACATGTTGGAACTTTTCCCTATCAAACCAAAACCTCTTCATCGCCACGAGTTTGTAAATGAAGCCGACGAAATTAAGAACCAGGGAAAAATATGCGGGTGGGTTTTTATAAAAATTCAAGCTATTTGTCTCGTAGCAAGTTCGGATTGTGAAAGATAATTGGAGTATGGAAAGGCTATTTAATAGGGCGCAGATAACCTGCTAAATTTTTGTGGTTTTAATGAGGTAATGACCGGTAGCGGGATTCTGTTCTAGTCGGAAGGGACTTCCTCCTAAATAATATAAGTAGTCAAAATAGATTCGGAAAAACTTACTAAGATTTTGCTCATGTACTTTATCATGCTCATTGGGAAATATTATTCCTGAACGATTTAGGACTCTTTGTCATTCAAGAATATTAGTTTTTAAGTGTAATGAATTGTGACGTAACGTTGCTGTTACAAAATTAGTAGATATACAGATACCTACTTAAAAAGTTTTAAATCAAGTTAATTTTACAGTGATTTTTATAACCTGTTCATGCATGTGTTGAGCCTTTCATCCAAATCACGTCAATAAAAAAATTGTTTGAATGTTAACCATTGCCATTAATATGACTAAATTATAAATTTTGCTACTTCGTACAGTCATCCTGTTTGAAATCTTGAAGAGTTCATATGAGAACTCAATACATTTACTTGCCAGTGAAAGAATTATTTTAAAGTTTTCCCTTAAACATATTTATATTGTTTAGTTTTATACCTACTTTCTACACAAAAAAGCCGGTTAAACATTAAAATAAACACAATTGTTATAAAAATAGTTTCATAATTTCATGCCCGTTCATGGCATTTTATTAAATTCAGCAACATTACACTAATTAAAATATAAAAAACAAAACTATACAATTCAATTGTCGTATAGCTACACAAGCTTATTCATATTTTAGGTATCTGAAAAGGTCCATTTTTATTCATATTTCTTCTCAGCGTCAATGTGAGTATAAAAGATACTACTAGACTGATAGAATGTATTAATGCTAAATACCAGTTAATAATTGAACTGAATAAGTTCGATATTGCGTCAAGACGACGAAAAATGACAGGTTATCTAACGAAAGTCATTTTTGAAATGCTCATTTTAATAAGGATAATGGCGTTCATGGAGCAAATGTACGTCACAAATGTCTCACGTCACAAATACATTATCTCCATAAATGATACCCGTATTGCCTCTCATTTAGCGTTTGCTAAATGCCTTTTAAAGTCATTCACAGCTTCAATTTTTTTAAACAATTTGCGATCAAAGAAAAAAACGTATGTATAACAATGAAAACTCAAGTAAAACTGATTTTGCGTGCACTAGCAGTACCTATTATTATTTTCAGCAACATTGCTACAATTTGTGAAAGTTTAAATTTATCCACTTCCCAATGGGGTTCTCCATCCGATCCAGTAGATTTAAAGAACCTTCTAGAATTTGAAGGCTCAAACTGCATAACTTTTCTCCGTAATCCCGCAAACATGGATATTGCTGGAATGAACACGCCACTAATCATTCGTAAGCTGAAAATTTAGCATTTTTACAGAGATGAGTCGCTATTTTATTACTACCTCATCTTTTTTTATTCCTTAGGAAGTCAACAAGTGATGGATGCTTTTGATCGGTGTACAACCCAGCAGATAGATATTTTTCATTTTGCATCCCACTCCAGGCCATGGAACTGTCAGGTGGAAATCGACTTGTTTCCTCTCCCACCAACTGCTGCTTCCAAAAACGTCCCAACCCCTACGGGAGACATCTCATTTTGCCCTGTCTGGCGATATGAATCCATGTCCGAGTTCAGAAAAGTTTTACCAAGTCGGCTCCCAACAATTAATGTGTTCGTGATGCCGTCGAAACCGAGTGATTATGACAAATGGAATGCAGTAAAATGTAGAACGCTAGACATTTGGATCGGAAATACAATGGCCGGTGTCCAGCAGTCCCTTTATGGAAGCAGCAGTAACAAGCGCTTTTTTATGGCAGAAGTTGACGAAGAGCAGATTTCCGTGTTTCAACTTACCCCAATGTCATACATGACCACTTCCGGTTGCGCACTAAAGTTTCAAGAAATTGTCCCAACAATTAAAAATGCAAAACAACCCACTGAACAGCTAAACATGTTTTCTTTTGACATGGAAGACGCCCTCCTCAACTTGCGGCTCACTCCGGGCGGGCTTGAACCCAATATTGCGACCTTGTACAAACACTTTTCCAATTGCAAAAACTTCCTATCACATGACCACCTCTATTACCGAAGACCCATGGAAACGATGCTGAAGAAGTATTCCGAACTGGATGAGCTCATGGCCCATATCATAGTCCACGCCTGGATATCCATCGCAAGGAATAATTACAGTTACCAAACTGGGATGCATTTTGGTCAGCCATATCATGCATGTAGAAATGGGTACAGGGATAAATACAGATATGTGTACGAGGAGGAGATTCTACACAACGGCATCACACCCGAACTCATTTTCAGTCTAGGCCTCACCCGGAAAATCCATTTGCCCCTTTATATTCCGGATAAGTTGAACGCCTTCCGGTTCGTGACATGCAGCTCCAGGGGCTTGCAGGCTTTTGCATTCAGCGAGTTGCTGAATGTCTACGACTGGAAGGTTTGGATAGGTCTGGCTGCTTCCCTGGTAACGCTGGCATTAAGCTTGAAGCTGATTGCCAAAGTCAAGGTCAAAATTATAAGAGGTCACATTTTGTCCTTAGTCAAAGTCCTCCTGGAGCAAGGGACCCCATTTCCAGAGGACCACCGCTTGGTTGAAAACAATTCGGTTCGAATTTTGCTGGGTTCCTTCCTCCTGGTCGGCATAGTCCTCAGCAATGGCTATAAAAACACGAATGTTCATAAAATGGTCACTCCCCGAGTTCCCCTTCGTTACGAAGGATTGCAGCAGCTGCTTGACGATGGTTTCAAATTATTCGCAAGATCCGAGTATGTGGATTTTCACGACCCGGAAGCCCTTTTGAAAGAAGCTATTTCCGATAGTACCATTTTAAACCCGAGGCACAAATTGTATTCCAAAAAGCACAGCAGGGAAACTGGCTATGCTCGCGTGGACTCAGAAATAATCTCAGGGCCGCAATATTCCTCCACGGATCAGTTCTATGAGAGCGCGGAAATGATGAAGGTAGATGGGCAGCTACGGGCGGAGTCCCAACTACATCCTAAAAACTTTGCCAAAGCCGCAATACAACAGTTCCAGTTGGAGCATAATTCCACCCTGTTTCAGACAGACTCAAAGGCTGCATTATTGCAAATGTTGAAGAAACTTTATTTCTACAACGAAAAAGTGGAGTTACTGGCTACTCTTGGGGAATGCAACAAAACCGCCCTGCTTGTGCCGTTGAAGTCTGCCAAAGCTTATTCCAACCATTTGGGATACAAAGGGAAAAATGCGTATTTGGGGAGGGAGCTGTATCGTCAGACCACCTTCCAATTTTCGTTCAGTGGATTGCTTCCAAGCGGCTTCATCAGGAGGTTGGCTCATTTCAAAGAGTCTGGGATAGTGGAAAGGTGGATGGAGATATTGGCCGCCATCTCCAATGAAAGGTTCAATCACTGGGAGGAAATGCTTGTTTTGTCCAAGTCAAATCATGGAAAGACCTCTCTGAATGGAAACATCCTCGTTATATTCGCACTGCTTGGGGGTGGGCTGGTTATTGCTATGGTTGGATTTTTATTTGAAACATTTGCAAAAATTGTAAAGATGTAACAAAGGGAAATGTAGAGTTGCGTTAATTAATTAATTAATTAATTAAAAAGTTTGTGAAGTTAAATAAATAATAAATACAATTTTGAAAATAAATTATGCAAATATATTATGTAGTTTTAATCATTGTTAATGTTCCTCAAGTATCATTCTTTACTTTCAACAGCACACTCCAGAATTGGTAGTTATTTGCCTATGTCTGCAAATAACAAATTGACAAACTGGTTACGTCATTCTCAAAATTTAAAAGACATTCATCCATGCATATCTGGGCGGATGGCTGGTGGCTTTAGTGGACTTTCCCCGGGTTAATTATTTATAACTATCCTATGCCGAAGTAAAATAATACAATGAAAGGTCAAAGTTCATCTTTTTTAATCATCATACAAATAATAATCTTGTTAGACACAGTGGTAACAAGTGCTAGCGAGTTGTCACTAACGTCACCATGGGCTACTCCCGCTGGATCGTTGGATTTAGGAAAATTGACAAACTTTGACGACAAAAAATGCATAATATTCGTAAGTAATCCAACGCAAATGGACTTGACGGGGGTGGAATCACCGCTAATTATTCGTAAGTTTTTTATAACTTTATTCTCTCATAATCAGCTAACTTTTTTATGATTAATAGTATCTAATTAATTTTTCATTTTGTTTTCAAATATTTTTAGGAAACCAAACAGTTTCTGATTTCATCAAATCCAACGACTGCCCAACCCTGTCAATAGAGTTTTTCCATTTTGCTTGGCACTCCAAGCCATGGGATTGCCAAGTGGAAATTGATTTGCTTCCCCCGATATTCATCAGGCGTGCCGGAAACGTCCACGACCCCAGCGTCACCGTTTGGAGCACCATCGCATTCTGCAATGTTTGGCGGTACGAACCGAAAAAGGAAACCCAGTTTAGACTGGTTTTGCCCAGCCTCATTCCAGCAATTCACGTTTTCGTGGTGTCACCCAACCTGGAAAAAATTGGCATATGGACGGATGTAAAGTGGCTGGTTCTGAACAATTGGATGAGAATGGTAATGAATGGGAAGGAGCTAGCTGGTCTGACAAGCGTTAACAAGCAGTTTTTTACAGCGGAGGTGATGTCATGTCCAGATTCGGTTTGTCAGATTGGTTCCATGTCATACGTAATTCCGGCTCGCTGTTTCCAGTGCAAACTTGAGGAAACTGCTCTATCCCTCCAAAATGCATATCAAATGCTACTTTCACTAATTAATGCGGGACCTGCTGTGGATGGATACTTCCAATCTGAAGTCAACTGGGATATTGTTCCAACGATAACGACGGATACCAATCACAAACTGTTGTATAAACATTTTTCCCTTTGCAGAAACCACCTATCCCACGACCATGGCCACAGCGGACGACCTCTGAAAACTATGCTGCAAGCGTATTCAGATCCGGATGAGCTAATGTCCCACGTCATGGTCCACGCTTGGATAATGATTTTGAGGAACTACAGCTATCAAACTGGAGGACTGCTCTATGGAGAGCCACTCCGAACATGTAGAAATGGGCAAAGGAAGGATGAAGCCAAGGGGAAGCCATATGATAGCCTCTCCCCCAAATTAATATTTACCTTGGGACTGTCCCGGAAAATCCATTTGCCCCTTTTCGTTCCGGATAAGCTCAACGCCTTCCGGTATGTCACCTGTACCTCAAGAGGTTTTCAGGGACTTGCATTTAGCGAGCTGCTAAATGTTTATGATAGGAACGTATGGACTGGTCTAGTTATTTCTATTGTAATTTTGACATTGAGCTTGTCAAAACTGATTGTCAAGTCAAAGGTCAACATTTTAAAAGGTCACATGTTGTCATTAGTCAAAGTCCTTCTGGAGCAAGGGACCCCGTTCCCAGACCACTGCTTTGTTAAGAACAACCCGGTTCGGATTCTATTATGTTCCTTCCTCCTGGTCGGCATTGTCCTCAGCAATGGCTACAAAAACACGAATGTCTATAAAATGGTCACTCCCCGGCTCCCACTTCGCTACGAAGGGCTGGAACAAATGCTAAATGATAGCTTTACTTTTTATATGAGATCCAAATATGTCAACTTTCATCATCCCAACTCCATCTTGTTAATAGCTACCTCCAATCTCACCCTTTCCAACTACTCCCAACTAACCAAGGACGTCAGACATAGCAACTATGCTGGCGTTAAGTCAGAATTGTTATCAGTTGCGGGTTTCTACTTTGCCGATGGATTCTACGAAAGTAGGGAAGTGGTGGAGTTGGATCTTAAGGTGCAGGCCGAATCCCAAATGCATCCCCAGAACTTTGCGTATGCTGCAATTCAACAGTTTAAATCTGATCATGGGAACTGGGAGACGCTGATTAAAACGGACTGGAACTACACATTCAGAACGTTGAGGGAACTCTATGTGTACATGGAGAACATGCAGTTGTTGAGCACTTTGGGGGAGTGCAACAAAACGGCGCTGCTTGTGCCGGTGAAGTCCGCCAAAGCGTATTCCAATCATTTGGGATACGCAGGCAAAAATGGGTATTTGGGGAATGAGCTGTATCTTCAGACCGGGTTCCAATTTCATTTTAGTGGGCTGCTACCAAGCGTATTCATCAGGAGGTTGGGCAATTTTAAGGAGTCCGGCATATTGAAGAGGTGGATGGATATTTTGGTGACCATTTCCGTTGAAAAATTTAATCATTGGGAAGAGCTCATACCGAAATCGGCGGAGGTAAAAACGTCCCTGGATGGGAACATTCTTGTAATATTTGCACTGCTTGGGGGTGGACTAACGATTGCAACGTTTGGATTTCTAGTTGAGCTAATATTTCGAAAATGCAAAAATGGACAGTTGTCTTTAAGTCATAATTAGTGATATATGTGTACATGATAACACTTAAATAAATGTTCAAAGGGGAAATTAAAATATTTTTGTTTAAAATTATAATTTACAAAAATGAAAATAACTTTAACCTTCACTGTCAATCAATCACCTTGACTTTCGAAGTCACTACACATTTACAATTTGAAGTATTTGCTTTGCGTCCTTGCGATAGAAAAGTCAAGTTTTAATTTACTTGAGTTGAGTTAAGAATGATTTTTTTTTAAGAAAACGTACTTATTGGAAGATGATGTTCTTGAAACCTCTTTTTACTTTGCTCTTACAGTATTACTTTTAGGTCCACTTGGAGAACTTTTCAATTCAATCTAACTCAACAATAAAATGTGTTTCATCTCAATCATTATATTAAATCAACTTATCTATTTTTTTAGAAATTGTTTACCATTCGTAAAATTGGGGAATGCGTTGATGCGGATCTGCATTTGAATTGCAAAATTCCTAACTGAGTATTCATATTTTATTTTATTTTTCTACACAAGTAAAAATGGGATGCTCAAAATTGAAATGGGATCGTTTACGTCGGTCAACAGAATCGTTTGTTTTGACATGCTTAGTTGCCATCACAATACCCATACAGAATTATACTAACGCAAATGATTTGTTTTACACTGATTGGGCTTCAGGCTTCAAATCCAGCCAACTTGATTTGAAATCCTTCACATCATATGAAGACGGCAATTGCGTAATCTTCCTCACAAATTTTATTGGAATCGATGTATTTGGAAATGTTCAGCCAATCGTTATCCGTAAGTCATTTGACTTTTAAAACTTAATCCTCATTCGTCGTACTACATTTTTGTAAACAATTTCTCAACCCTGTTAAGGTAACCCGATCATCAGGGATCATAATTCCGGCTCGTGTCGCTTCAACTGGATATACTTCTTTGAATTCGCGTCCCACTCCAAACCATGGACCTGTCAATTAGAACTCGATTTGTTTCCTCCCCTCCCCAGCCACAATCTTAGTGAAAGGTTGGCAAAGGAAGTGAAAGTTGATGACGAAGCTTCAGCCCATTTCTGTGATGTTTGGAGCGACCTATCCAAAACCGATTATAAAATGGCTCTGCCTAGTCGCACCTCAAGAATCCATATTTTTGTTGTCCCTTCCAAGTCTTGGAACATGATAGATGGAGATGTCCAACAGAAAGTTGCCGATACCTGGAGAGAACTACGAATGAAAACAGTGGAGGTAAGAGGGATTAACAAAGAATTTTTTCTAGCGGAAGTGACAACAGAAATTCAAATGCCAAAACTGCAATTAACCTCCATTTCTCACATAAGTGGAAGCCAAACATTCTATAGCAAGCGACGCTTTTTAGCCACCCGCATATCCGATTTCCATTTAGCAGCGCAAAAGTATTCCAAATTATTGGAAATGACATGGGAGATCCTCCCATACGGAGTGATGGAATCTTTGTACCAGCACTTTTCACTGTGCCAAAACTATTTATCCCACCACAGCCAATTATACTACCAGCGACCTTTACAAAGTATGCTGAAGCAGTTTCCAGAGATTGAGCAGCTATTTGCCCACGTTCTGGTCCATGCCTGGATATCACTCGTCCAGAACTACAGCTATAGCACGGGCTACTACAACGGTCTGCCCCACTTCATTTGCAAAAATGGGATCAGGGCTAAGGATGAGCTCCAAGTTCAAGCCGCCCCCATTTTTAATAGTCCCCTGCCAAAAATTCAATTCAGTTTGGAGCCCTCTCGCAGACTCCATCTGCCAATCTTCATCCCGGACGAGTTCAACGCTTTCCGCTTTGTAACTTGCTGTTTGCAAGGGATCCACTCATTTGCATTTGCTGAATTGGTGAATGCTTACGAATGGGAGGTATGGCTTGCTATAGCCATATCTGCTTTCACTTTAGGGGCAATTTGGAAACTAATGAAGTTTTCCACAACGAGTTGGCTCCAAACCGGGGTATCCTTTCTGAAGGTGCTTCTCGAACAGGGGGATCCATTCCCAGAGAAAATCTTTGTTCGGAACAATCCATTCCGATTGCTTCTTGGAGCATTCCTTCTTATAGGAATCGTGCTAAGCAATGGCTACAAAAATACGAATGTCTACAAAATGGT
>JAQIWX010000554.1:0-15739 GCA_034696785.1 Lepidocyrtus cyaneus | reverse complement strand
GCAAATAAAGTTGAATGAAAAATTCAAGTCAATATTTTGACGTTATTATTAAGTATATTTTTTCTCCTTAAAACAGACATCGGTCCCAGAAAACAAATGATGTTTTGGCCTCAATTGACAATTTGCTATCTATGAAGCATGATGGTAAATTTAAACAACTTTTTAAATTGAGAAATTGGCAGCGCACATATAATAGATTTGGAAAAAAGTATCCCGTACATGTTTAACTTATTCAAACAAACATATTTATAGCATGTAGCAATTAATATATTTTACAATCTTTAATTACAGGTAAAATATAAATGGAATTTGGGGGCTTATGAATTATTATTGAGTAATTTTAGTGACGACAGCGCGACAAATTCGCGCGACGTGAACACGAATGAAACAAATACACTAATTACTTAAATATATATAATAAACTTAGCTTTACTTAAATTAAGGTAGTTGAATTTGTGTAAAACTTTCACTAAAAGTCAGGCTATGATGTGCTAGAATGAATGATAATGGGAACAATTTTAATTTAACTAAATCGTAATTATGTAGTATTATTATTATAAATTATGATAATGATAACATAAATGTAAATTACAATCATACGTACATAACCATAATATTTTAGAGCAAACACACATGCACACTGAAGTAAAGCGACCGCTTTAAAATTCTTCACTTGGCTTACGTTTACGCAAATTAATTTTCGAAAGAAAAAAAATCAACGACCACAGACGCTGAACAGTACAAATTTTCTCGACAATGAAAAGTTTTTGTAACATTTTATATCTTGTTCTAAAAATTTGAAAAATAAGTGTAGTTAAAATTGAGAGCCGAAATCACGAATTAAAAAAGTAGAAGCTCCAGTAAACGGTGTTAAACAAGAGGAACGAGAGGGGAAAGACAATCCTCGAAAACCTGTCGATGATTGTAACGTCCTTCTTAATATTCGGAAGTTTCTCTTCGAAGGCTTTGGCATGTTTGCGAAAACTTTGGACAACACGCAGCTGTCTCTGCTTCCAAGTCAGCTTAGACTTGACAGGGAAGCTGGGCCCAGAATAGAACCTGGCAGCGGGAGGGACGGTTGTCAAGTGGGTAGGGTGCTGGAGACCGGAGAGGCCCGAAAAACTTGTACTTCTCACTATTCGCGGAACTGGTAAATTTAAAGAGGAGCCGGGGCTCTCGGCAGTGCTGGAAGACGTTGAAGGAACTTCGATGGAGGTGAGCGTAGGGATTTTCAGAATATCTTGTGCCAACTCCTTGGAAACTTTTTTGTCTTTTGGCAGTGCACCGCTGGCGCGGGGGAGTGTGGACGATACGGAAGGAGATAGCCCTGGAGAAGTGGATGTGCTGGGTTTGGGCGGCAGGGGAGCTACCGTAAGTGTCTTTACTGGGGGTGGGGCTTGAAGAGGCAGACTCTTTTCTTTCTCTACTACCACCGCTGGTGGGGGTGGAGGGGTTGTGGCCTCTTCCCTTTCAGCCTGCCTCCGTCTTCTTGTCGACAGCCTAAAGATGGACTTGGCTTGATCTGCTAATTTTTGCTTGGAAGAGGTGGATGGCTCAAGAGAGTTTGGCGCACCCTTCTTCTTGTCTTTATCCTTTTTTTTCTTGACTTTTGGGACTTTTGGGGGTGCCTTGGCAGCCCAGAACATGTAGTTCACTGCGGCGTACTCCAGCAACGCGGCGAAGACGAACACAAAACACATCACAAGGTAAATATCTATTGCCTTAACGTACGAGATCCTGGGAAGGGAGGATCTCACCCCGGAACTGATAGTTGTCATTGTAAGCACAGTCGTAATTCCTGATTTGTTTTGAGGGAAAACACCACGTATTTTAGATTATATCTGACGTTTCAATTAAAAATAATTATGTTATAATTAGCACCTATTTTGTACCTAATGCGACTCGAGCAGGTGGAGACTCATGGTTGATCCAAAAGCTCACCCAACTCAGCATGACGATAAGTATGGATGGTAAGTAAGTCTGGAATATAAAATAGCCCACGTTCCTCTTCAACTCGAAGGATAACGAAAGCCTTTGGTAGACACCGGTTGCCAGGGACACAATCCTGTCATTTGTCTCATAACCCACTATACGAAACTGCTGTATATTCACCTCCTCCACGCCCATCACCCCCGGACTCTTCCAGTACATTACGACATCCGCCACCGTATAACCATCTGGGGTAATTAACACAAATAAACAATATTTCAATTTGTTCTTCAATATGGTAGCCATCCATCTTTTTTTTAATCTGTAAATCATGTCATACAGCTTTCAATTTCCACGGTGCAATTCTGACTATCTAGGGGATAATAGTGGAGGTCCATTTGACAGGAGAGGGTTGTGGTAAATCTCATCCCATAAGTGATGCTCCCGTCACCCGCCAACCCGACCATTTTATTCTTCTCTGTGACGTCATGCAGGAAGCTGAACAACAAAAATGTTAAGTTTTAAACTGACGCTTAAAAACAAACAGCCTTAACCGAACATTCACAAAATTTGGGACATGTCACTATCGCCTCATAATCGATAAACAGAACAGAAATCTACTTTTTACTTTTTGGTTACTCTCTTTAATAGTTTTTAATTGTATTTCCATCACCAAGTGCCCAGAATGGAGGAAAGCAGGTCAACAATTTTTTCTTCTTCTTTAAAACCTGACACCTCCCTATCAATTCAAATCTTCAACCCAAAAATAGAACTTGGAAATAACCTGCTTTTGTCATTAGCGAAGAATGTGTCTGGAACCCAAATTTTCTCAGCGAAATCCCCTGCCAGGGTGAGCTGATCATCCCGAGTGCTGTAAGCTAATCGCTCATCCTTCCAATACTGATTAAGGTACATCGTTATAGTGTAATCCTGAAAACAAAAAGAAGACATTCTTTTAAAAAAACTACTTTTTCCCTTTGCATGATTTATAACTTTCCATAATTTCTCAAGCGCATTACCATGTTCACTTCGGAAATGGAGTCAAAACTTGCAATCGTAAGCTCCATTCCAATATACAAGGGATCCCCTGCAAACAAAAAGTCCTCATCATCAAAAAATGTGTTCTCCCCTTATTTCGCAAAAGTCATAAATTAGTGCGTCTTATGTTTTCTATAATGAAAGGATCCATTCATCCCACTTATAATAATTCTGTTGTCACTTTGGATTTAGGATTGAAGTAAAGAGGAAAGCAAAAATGATGTTTAAAGAGCTCCTTTTTATAAAAATAAACTTTGAAGTCCAAACTAAACTAAATAAATATCACATTTACACGGGAATAAACAAGCTTTGCTTTCTTTTTCTCACCCCCAAAATTAGGACGCAGACGAATATCATAATTTTTAAGGATATTTGAAACTGTTTGGGTCACATTGTCAGGTCGATCCACCGCATCCCACATGTTATCCACTGTCAAACTGAAAAACCATCAAAAATAGGGGAGTGAAACGGATTAACTCATATATATATATATAACATCCGATGGTTTATTTATCATTCATATCAAGTATCATATCAAATCATCATCTCCTTTACAACTTGTTTGTTTTCTCAGCGTAATATTCCAAAAGAGATACAATAAATTTGTCAAGTTTTACACATGTTTGCGGAAGGATCCATTAAAACATTTTTGAAATATGAGATTGTGAATACCAAAATACGCATATAAGCTTTTCTTTCATCATACGCATTTTCAGATTTTTTTTTCATCCTCCTTTCCCTCTGTGAGATATGAAATGAAATTGATATTTTTTATAACGCACGTCTCATATGAAACGCACCAAATAAAATAAAATCAAAATTCGAATGGGATAAAAAGGTGGAGGAAAAAATATACATATATTATTTTGAATATGAGGGTGATCGGTGACCTTTTTTTCAGAATTGGCATAATATAAAGTTGGTACGTGCCATATGCCATGCCATGCCATGCCATGTAACGTGTATGAAAAAAAAGGAAACGACATTCTTTTTCCGCTTCTGAGAGCCGGTTAAACTACACGGAACTGTTGGAAACGACACACTACGCATTTTATAAATATAGAAGATAAGCCATAAACATCTATGATAAGCATGTACTGATGACTAGTCACGTTATATATGGTTGTTGGGTGCTATGATCCTACGGTGGTGGTGACTCTGGTGACGCATTGCAAAAAATGCGCGGGTGCGTCGTCCTAATGTATTTGTGAGGCTCTCGCTCTCTCAAGTCAATTCAGGGAAGAAACAACTTCTCTCGGAAGTCATGCTACTAGTTGGGAAATGGGAGTTGAAGATGATGTAAAACCAAACAAAAAAGATATTTTAATGATGATGTACTATCTGATAATACATCAGTTTTAACAACACTTCCCACTTTTTCAAAAAGGAATTCTCATCTTCATCACATTTGCAAAAGATGGAAGATATGGATTGGGTTGGAGCATTTCTCCAAGTTCCTCTAATGACTCATCAACTTTATCATCTTCATCTTCTCAAGTGAAGGAAAAAGAAACCGGATACAGCCAGCTTTCATCTCATCCTGGTTTTAATTTTGCTTAACCGAATGAGGTGGATAATGACCATGATGAAAGCTGAGAAAATACATTAGAGGGAGAACTACTAACGAGAACCAAATGAACTTCAGTTCATTAAGACAAGCAAATAAAATCTTTTTTCGAGCAGATTCTCATTTCACCCCCTAAAAGCTGCCCTGTATCTACATGAAAACGGCACTTAGTTAAATAGTTAAACATTTATTAGCAACATTATCTTCGCAAAAGCAAAATCATCATCGTCTCGTCTCCCATCTCCATTATCCAAAGAAAAATATAATATTTTGACAAAATAAATGCGTATAAAATAGTCTTAAATCAGGTCGGAGTCTGGCTCTGATTACAAGTCAGTCCAAAAGTGAAAACTTACTTTTCACTCTAGACAGCTGCGCAGCTGCTAAACTCGTAAAGCATTATTATTTGATTATTTGGATGGGGTCTGCGAAAAGGAAATTGTGTTTTTCCCTCTGTCTTGAATTGTGATTTGAAAATTGGATTTCGAACTCATAAATGATCCAATATCCTCGAAAATAAGATGTCAATTAAAGTATAAATAGCTAGACCAGTTGCTTTCTTTGCTTGCAGTCCCGTTGACATTAGCAACCAAAAATAATAATATCGTGAATGACACTAAAAAGCTGAAACAGGATGTTCACACTTCCCCCCCCCCCCCAAAAAAAAAGACAGTCAATGTAAAAGTACTTAAAAAGAAAACACATTTGAACTGAAAGACGATATCCTTCTCTTTTGATATAGATCACAGACAGAACAAGAAAATTTGCTGTTGATTTGATTATCACGGAGAGAGATTCAATGCAATATAATTGTACGATTAAAACAATGAAATAAAATATCAGCTTCGGTAAATTTCCCCTTGTCAACCTTTTCATCCAATTGTCATCATATTATCATGTTACCTTCCATTCTGTTGTTCTGCCACCTCCGAAAAAAATCTGTTTGGATGAAGTTGATTGAATTTTAGCACAAAAGAAAAGAAAAGAGAAAGTTTCGTTTTTCAAGATGGAAATTATCCCGCCTTCCAAACTGCCAACAACAACAGACAAGTTTAATTTCTGTCATGGATGAAACCCCAGTTGGGACTGATATTCCATTTCACGTTTTTTTACTCCCACCTTCAACACCACCACCACTCAAGGGGAAAGCCAACCACAGCACAGGCCATTAAAATTTATTTTGTAGAAAAAATAAATAAAACGGATAGCCATATTACTCCAAACCGACATGGCATGTTTCATCATCATCCCTCTCCCAAAAGTTGGAGAGTCAAATATCAATTTCATTATGTTTTTTAACTTCTCTTCCTTTTATAATTTGCCAATTTGCGAAAATAGGTGGTTATGAAGAAACAAAGTGGTCCTCTTGTGTTTTATTTTGCAAAACAAACTTGTAGCCATTTGCGTTTAGGGATTTTATGTTTTTAAAAGTGTGTACAGCTTGTCATCAGATCATCCCTCTGGTCCCAAACATGTTTATTGTTATTGCTACACTGCTCACAGGCAATTAATTTTTAGTACTGGTTTTACAACCAATAAAGTTTGTCATAAATTTGTGTTACGCCAAATCCAGAAGGCCCTGCTTCATTTTTCCTCGTAAAAAATGGAATTGCCTATGAAAGTGAATGCATTGATATGAATGAGTAATTTTCGTTTCATATTTATGACTAGGAATCCCGAAACTTCTTGCCTAGACTTGATTTCGATTATACCAAAAAAAAATGTAGACAACAATAATGGCGTTCAAGAAAGTGATAATCAAATATTAGAGACAAAATCTGACAATGAGAAACCTCCGTTGTTGTTTTCATGCAATTAATCATGAATATACATAATTGTCTTATCTGAAATAAAAACAAAATATGAAAAAAGTTCCCCATCCTTTCATTCCCAAAACGTCCTTAACATGACAGTTTCCATTTCATACAAGAAGGTAAGGATTATTTCCTCACAACTGTAGTACATTATCATTCTCATATTACTAGTCTACCGTCGTTATCTCCACGCCGATTTTTGTTTGCAAATAGCTACATGTACAGACCTATACTCCGTCTCCGTTAAACTTTTTTTTAGATGAATGAACCGTTTCATGAGCGTGTTTATTTTAATTTATACGCAGAGACAGACGAGAGGATGAGACACAAGAGTCGATTGTGATGATAGTGATGAGGATGAAGCATCTTAAAAAACGGAAAATCTTTTTTGAAAAAAAATGTGCACATTTTTATTCCTCTCCATCCATCTATTTGTCTGTCTGTGGAGTAGAGAAAATACCCTTCCTGCCTTTCTAAAACAACGTAAAACAACGTTATCAACCGATCCAATCTGAAGTAAATGGGAATAGATAGGGCAGAAGACACACACAGAGACAGAGGAGGCCAATAATGCTAAAAAAGTAAAATATATATTCCCATTCTCTGATTTAAATGATATGATGATCGGATCGAAGCCTCATGAGAAGAAAGAGAGGATATGATATGGGTTGGGATATAAGTAAGGCTCACAATTTGATACATACATCTTCACAAAAGATTTTGAAAACGAACTAAAATGGATTCTTGTTGTTTTTTAATGAAAGAAGTAGCCTAATTCCACAATTGAATTCGAGACCTAGCAACGAGTTTTTTCTACATACGAATATCTCGGACGAAGACAAAATAAAACTAAACATCATTATTTGCTGAAGGTGATGATGATAATTGTAACAATGATATGAAATTAGGTAAAATTAATTGAAGAAACTAGTCAAATAACTAATTGGTGGAGGATTGGTTGAAATAATATTAGTAGCCCTTTTGTTACCTGGCAGCTGAGAGAATCCAAAAGATGTTCCAAAAAGTGCAGAGAAAGATCCACATTTTACATTGGATGATAACCTCCTATCACAAGTTGTTTTTAACTGTGGGTGCGTCTAGATTACGGCTTTTGTTGAATGATTAACTGCACTACCCACGCTTGTTGTTCCCTATCTTGAATTAATGGAGGAAATATAAATAGGTAGGTACTAGCACCAGCCCGTCGCACCATTATCATAAAAATATTTCTCCAAAGCGCTAAACTTACAAATTCCCATGCCTCCCGTTACATTTTAATTAGAAATGAGGATTGAAAAAAAAAAACAAATTATTTGCAAGGATTGAAAGGGAAGTGGAAGCCTAAGGAAATTAAATTCGAATATGATGTGTTGAAGTTATTCATCATCATCTCATATTAATGGCAGGGAACTTGTCTTAGAAAAATAACTGGCTAGGCGAAGTTTTCACTAATCATTTTTGGATTATCCTCCCTTCCTTAGTCAACAGCAAACCAAAATCGATCATGGTCGTGTATCAGTTTAGTCAAAACGGAGAAGCAATTCCTTTCTCTCTTGATAAATATGATATGGACACTTTGCACATGCCATACATCCGGAACTACACTGCACTGGATCCATCCTTTGAAGCGTTGCTGATGAGCACAGACAGGGGAATGGGCTCATTTTTTTAAATATCTATTTTTCATAATTACTGTTTTTATAAAGTTGATATGTTGCTGCTCCTTCTGTGTCAAACCTTGTTTTCGCCGTTTCAAACCCATATCTTAGTTCTTAAGTAGCCCTTTCTGTTGACCTATTACACGGAGCACAATGAGCAAGGAATCTAGGTGAAACTGGAAGGCTATTTGGATATTGATTATTATTGCTCGTTTCAAAAGAAACTAATGAGGGAGAGAAATAGTAACACGTAATATTTTTTACGATGGATCACCACTATACTTATCCGTTGTGATTATCTTACGTAACGGAAAAAAAGGTTTTCACTGGAAAGAATAACAACTAAAAGATTTTACAATTAACTAGGAAGGGCCATATTCCTAACAATAATTGAAATTGTTGAGAGGTTGGAAAACCGTTGTTAAGTTCGGCTGGAGTAAGAGAGGAGCCGTTTTTTTAGCGTGTAACGTATTGGCTGGCTTAGGTACATATTATTATTGCAAGGGAGAAGGCTGCTCCAAAGCAATGAGCGGAAATGAAAGGAAGCGAGGAGCCAGCGATAGAAAAAACCAAGTAAGTATTCCCCTCCATCCACCGCCACCACCGCCATAATTATCATCATCGTCGTCGACAAAATCATCATGATTATCACCACTGCTTGCCACCGCCGCACAGTCACTTTAAAATGCATGGCTTTCTACATGTGTGTGCATGTATGTGGCTCTCACTCACCTCACTCGACTTATTTGGCTTCTTGTCTCAATGACTGAGCTCGAAAAGAAGGAGTCCGTTTTTTTCTCGTACTGTGCTTCTCCATTCCAATCCATTTTCCGTGTGAAGCTAATCCAAAAAAAAAATTTTTTTTATGAAAGCCGTGGAGGTGGTGGTGTCTTATTGGAATGAACAAGATAGGAACATGATACTCCTTGTTTATACCTTATCCTGATACACTTGATAAGAAACAAGTGCTCGCTCATCAACATCATCATCATCAGTGAAGAATATCATGTTAGGAACACAGCCCATTGGATATCACCAACGCTCGCACCCTGTTGCGTTTTTTTTTTGTTTCGCCCAAAGTCTCATATTATTCCTCTGCTTCAAGTTAAGCCATGTCTCTTCCACCCGGCCTCTTTTTCCTTTCTCTGGTTCGGCCGGATTGGGAAACTAAAACCTGAGGTGATGAGAAGAAAACCAGATTTTCGGAGGATACTACTAGAAACTAGACCCGTCCTCTCAGTACTCTAAGTTTTTTTTGAGGATTCGGCGGATTTGAAGATAAAGTGAAGGAGGATACTAGATAGCATCATTCTTCTTTACGAAGAAGTAGGTAAGTCGAAAGTGCTTTCTTTCAGAAACAAAATATTCAACTTTATCTTGAGAACGTGTGTCTCTTCAGATCAAATTCAAATTCATTCACTCCCTTTTTATGGTAGGTATATTATTGGTATGCTTTAACTATTCAGTTTCTTTTTCCTGCATTGCATTGCATTGCGCTGACGGTGTCTGAGGAGGATGGATACGATGAAGGCTGAATAATATTTCGCCAGCTATACATGTGTTCCAAGCTGCAAAATCAAAATGATTAGCTTTATCTTGATTTCACTATAATAGTGGCTGAAGGTAATTCAAACCCATTTTAAATGCAATGCAATTCTAAATATTTTTTCTCTGTTGGAGAGGCTACGCAATGTAGTATGCTGTTATTCTTGGCATTGGATTGCATTCACATTCACAAATGAAAAAATAAATTCATCCTCATCATCAACACCACCACCATCAAACGAATAAAATAAAACAACATTTTCTTTCCATCCTTAATTCCCATCCGCTCTATTATCATTCTAGTGTTCGGCATGCAAAAGGAAAGGTTTTTGCTAAACCATATCCCTTATATCAAGAAATCCATGGTGCAAAAAAAAATAATAAATAAATTTTGTTTACAATTTAAATCCAATCCCGTTGTTTGGCTTTGGTTATGGAATGAGGAGGAAACTAGGACAAAATTATATTTTTTGGGGTAAAGTGAGATGGATAATATTTTTGTAAATATATCAGATAAATGAGAGATTCTCTCAAGTGAATCGAATGAATTTGATTTTAAATCTAGGAGAAATTAAATGAGTCTCCTCCAATGTTTAAAATAAAGGATTTTTCTACTTCTACCAGTTAAATTCTTTTTCCTACTCACTGCACTAGTGCACTGTCTGTGCAGGGAAATATCAAGGAAAAGCAAAGATTAGTTTAAAAAAAGGAGACCACATTGATAATGAGGAGGAAAAGGAGTATTTAGTAAAATAAGTGAGCCAAAGCTTGTCCTCTTCTCCACTAATGAGGAATACACATATGGAATAATACTATATTGTAATAGTTATTATCTCGTTCCGTCTGTACATCCTCAAGAGAGGAGACAAAGACACAACATTAGAGAAACTAAATGTAACATGAACTCCGATGCCTATTACGTATGTATTCACGGACGAAAGTGATACTGATCCTGATATCCTCCTTTTATTTTTCGCCTATCGCAAAATCTCATCCTCATTTTGTTTTTACATCCCATTTCCCATAATCTCCAAGGGAAGAATCTCCGCTGTCGACTGTTGTCTCCGATATAACTTCAGTCTGTTAGTTGTTCTACCATAATAGTGTGTGTAGCAATGTACCTATGCGGTTTGGGATTGAATTTGATATAGCTACACTCAACGATGCTTTTTTAAAAATATCGTCTTCGATTTAAAAGTTGGATGTACTTTTTATTTTGATATGACGAGAATTACTGGCAAATTTCCCTTCTATTCAGAAAGCAACCTTAATTTTGTGAGCCACAATCCAATCCCATACACATTTTCATACCCTCATGGTTCACTTTAACGGAAGTGGTATGATGTATGTAGGAAGAGAGAGGGATTCAAATGCAATATGAACAGTTTGAGTACTAGATACTATGACGATGGGCGATGCGAGCATGATTTTACAACGTTCGAGAGTCGCAACTCCACAACACCATCACCACCGCACACATGCATTTAAAAAGTTAGTTTTTTTGGCAGTTCCAACATGACACAGATGATTCTGAGGGAGATATCACTGAAAAGAGCACATGTGTCAGTAGACTAGACACAAGAGGAGGAGGAAGATTGTAAGGAGGGTGATGCGGTGCGGCGGTGCTCACGTTGAGTGTGATCATCATCATGAGGAGGATATCATCCCAAAAGTAGTGAGTTGGGGTGGTTGTTGAGATAATATTCAGAGAGGAGAAGGCTACATCAGCCCAACATTTAATTTTCTAACAGGAGGAATATTATCATTTTGAAGAGAATTATGCACGGGTTGTATGTGCGGCCCGTGAGCGGAGCTAGTTTTCTCCTTATCAGCCAGAGTAATAATAACAATTATTGTTATGAGTCAGGGAAGATAAAGCTCCCAATAAGTGGGTTTTCCTTCTCGATCAACTTACGTTTATTGCTGGGGAAGGGGAACGTAATTAGTTCGACAATTGGAGAAGAGGCGAAGGAGAAAACTCAATAGAAAGTTGAAGGGAAGCGGAAAATGGTTATCGTGACAGAGTGTCCGGAAAAGGGTACCGTAATGGGAGTAGTTTCCAGTTGTGTTCGTGACAGTGAGGATGATCATAATAGTACTGGCTGTGTTGAGAGTGATAGTTTCCAGCTAGAATCATATTTATTGAATGATCATTTTAACACTGTGGTTAACAGTAAAAGGAGTGAACTAAGGATTAAGTCATGCAGGAGGATATGACTTCCGGTGAAAGGTAGTGCTCTTAATTATGTGAACAGACATCAAGCAAACGAAGGTGGATTTTTATTTTCCACATATATGACGGAACTGCGCCGGTTTCATATGCAAAAATAATCAACGTGAATTTAAAAATAAATATTGTGTCATCATCAGACATTGTTGACGTTCTATCGCAACTTTCTTTTATATAAGGACAGACTGACGAAGGTAACCCCACATTGTTTTCATGAGCATTTTCTTTTACATTTAACTTTAATGCGAATTAAATCTGTTGAAAACTCTTTTTGATTGCTTTTCATACTTAATCTAATACACAACAACGATTCCTTTGAAGGGACTCTTCAAGCAAATCCTAACCACACCTTGTTTTTACGTCGCGCTCTGCACTACTTCCTTCACAAAGATTATTTATTTCCTTGGTGTCAGGCAAACATGTCTCACTCCACAACGGGATATTAGCAATCCATTTATTTCCCTCCTATTAAAATTCCCTTGAAAAAAAATCGTTAAAAAATAAACAAAACCACTCTCATCAAACTCATTTCCAACGGTGAATAGACCAACGAACGCTTTAAATCCAATCCAAACACGCAGACATTAGGCTTGACACAACAGAATAAAAAAAGGAGCTTATATAAGCCCCTTCTTTCACATAATAATAAATAGTCGAATGGAGTTGAATGGAGTAAAGCAAAGAATAAAAAAACGGCATTTCATTTCGGTTTAGCGAAATATACACAAGCTATGGCCACATTGTACTTGATCGCACTTAAGAACAAAAAACTTTCGCTTTTTTATAGTCGGAAAATGCGCTCCCCACACATTTACCATTCTCTCCGATCATTTAACACGGTTGAAGAATATAAACACATTCGTTTTGTTTCATCTCATATCACTTCGTTTTCTTCGTGTTTTTACTTGACTTGGATCATCCATACAAAAAAAAACAGTTATTTCAACAGACCCATTTTCAAATCGTTGACTTTCATAGATATTCAGATTTAAGTCAGTGCATGCAGCGCTAATAGAGAAAAAATATACTCAAATGTAGTATAATGGGTACATTCATTTAAAAATTAGTGAAGGAAACTATCCTTCAGCTAAAGATGACCTAATGCAAAACAAAAATACATTTTCCATCAGTCTTTCACTTCCTCCCGGTTATCTTTTTCATCTTTTTTGTAAACGTTTTTTCCTCTAAAAACCAAAACTATCTGTTTACGCATTCTTCACTTGGAAAAAATTTGCGATTCGGAATTTTATGTGGGGAAAACTGACAAAAAAATCAGATAGCATCGTTGATGGGGTTGAGTCTGCACCTGTTGACATATAATTTTGGAGACTGTCCTCGAAAGAGAATCAGGATGTTGTTAACTAAGGAGGTAAAAATATATCTTACGCACTTTTTTTACTTCACCTCACTCATCCTCATCATCTTTTTTGGATGGGTGATGTCGTGATCTGATATGGATCATGTTGGCTGACTCGTCCCAATCCCGGGCAAAGTAAAAAGGATAGTGGATCATGACTTTTTTACGTCTGGCTTCAAATTGACTCACTAGGTAGCTAGGAAATGGAAGGAATAAACTTGTTGTAAAGTATGTTCGACGAAGGATAGTCAAAATCATGGAAAAAATTAGCAAATTTTAGTTTTTCGTAGTTTAATTTAATGACCACGAGATCCATATAGCCAAGGGCGACCCCAAAATTAAAATGCGTCCACGCATTCAAAAACTACAACATGATTGGTTGATTATCCACTGCCGGACGGACAGACAGAGGATGGAAACTGAAGCTATTTATAAAGTGCACACTTCGGCACATTTTTAGCCGTTTTATGAGCTTCCACTCAGCCATGGCAAATTTTTGTCGTTAGGAAGCATGACTAACTAACTAAGCCTATGAAAAAGAGAGAGAAACATCGGCAAGGATATTTTTTTCCTTTAGTCTCGTCTTATATTTGTCTTGAACTAAACGAGGATAATGCAGCTCTAGAGTTTAAAAAATTAAATAAAGCTTGTTATCAATGCTATCAGTAGACCACACGATATGTAGTTTGCTGTAGAGCGGAAAAAGATAAGAGAAGATAATAGACGGGGTGAAAGTCTAGAGATTGTAATAATTTTGTGGGATTGTGGAGCAGTGTAGATTAGAAAGATATGTGGGGAGATACATACGTGAATATTTCTGTCAGGGTTGAGTGAGTGACACTGACAGAGTGACGGTGCCATGCCACCTCGGAACGCCACCAACAACATAAATCCAACTGGCTTTCCATTACCCATTTTGTTCTTGTATTCCGTTTTGTAGATGAACTGAATAAAGGGCAATCCAAGAATTCCAGAGTTTGAATGACACATTTAAAATAAAAGGAAATTTAAACTGATTGTTTATTTGTGCATAGACTTTCTTCAGACGAAACAGGATGAGCAGCGTATACTCCAGGGACTGGCTGGCATTTCATTTCCAATCCGTCATTTTCCTTTGGATAATTTTCCTCGTGGTGTTGGTTCATCCCCACCAACTCAGGTACAACAAAGAGCTCTCCAAGCATGTCACAAACTTACTGGATGGTTTGCTAAAAGAGGACAGGTATGATAAGAGGATCAGACCCAATTTCGGCGGACCTCCGGTAAAAATCGAGGTGAACATGTACATCAAAAGTTTAGGACCTGTGTCAGAGACAGATGAGGTAAGCAAGCCTTAAAACTATGAACTTTTAAATTTATGTCACTGATTGGATTATTAGAGGAGGATCCAGTTCATTAGACTTAAGTAAATGATATGAGTCGTTCAACTTTCACCTACAATAAACAAACCACCCTCCAAGTACAAATTCACTTTAAAAAAATTGATGAAAGTTGAAAGATGAAAAGGAAATGAATCCTTCGGTGTTCCGGGCTTATCATCATCCTCATGGGAATCAAAAATGTGTATTTTGTCTTGACAAACTGGCTTTGTAATAACATCTTCTTTCCATTTTCCCCTCATCTCATCAACAGGATATCCCAAGATGATGAATAAATACAAGCATGTTCGTTCCATTAACTTAAAGTGCTCATCAATCACGCCTGTTTTCCTTTCATTTCATGCATTCCTTCACGCATCAACCCCATCCAATCCCTATATTGAGCTCCCGCCCGACTACTATAAAATGATTGTCTGATTATATGCCTTCATCATTATTCCTTTTGCTATACGGTTGTACAACTTTCTCTTTCCGTTTCATGGTTAGGTATACTCAATGGACTGTTACTTTCGGCAAATGTGGGTTGACAACCGGCTCAAATTCAATGCGTCTGCCACCGGGCTCTCGGAGTTCTCCATGAATTGGCTCTTTCTGGACAAAGTGTGGAAGCCGGATACTTACTTCGTCAACGGGAAAAAGTCCTACTTGCACAGCATCACCGTCCCCAATAAATTCCTTAGGTTGAGGCAAGACGGATTGCTCACGTATTCCATGAGGTAAGTAACTAACTAACTGTATTTACGTTAAAAAATCGTGCCAAATGGGATATTTGTAATTTGTCAAGAATGACGAAAAATTCACTCACTCCAAAAAAATGACTCAACTCAGCAGATATAAAAAAAAGTTTTAATATAAAACTAACAAAAGTCTTAATATAATTTGCTTCTCTAGCAGTGAGTATAATTTTTGTTTCTTAAACATTCTGTTTACATGTGTAAATAGGTTGACAATCAAAGCCAGCTGCCCTATGCACCTCCGCAAGTTCCCATTGGACTCCCAAACCTGTCCTCTTCAGATTGGAAGCTGTACGTTGAAGAAAAAAAAATTTATAAAAAAAAAACAAGTCGGTGAGGAAGAGAGATGGATAGAGTCAGAGATTTAGATAGAGAAAGAAATAACAATCTTAACATATAATTTTACATTTCATTATTTTTCTCTTTCTACTTCCCTATCCACTCTAAAGTTAACGACGCCAACTTGTGTAACAGGATTGAGATTAATG
>JAQIWX010000553.1:0-15743 GCA_034696785.1 Lepidocyrtus cyaneus | reverse complement strand
CTCTGAATGTTGACTGACTGGCTGACTGACCTATACATCTGAGTATCTTATATGTCATTGTCCCAATGACAAATAATGCATAAAATTATTATTAAATGGGGGAAGAGAGTCAGTTATTTCAGAGATTGAGAGAAGTGCAAGTCAAAATCTGCATAGGGGAATTGATGCGAGACCCGCTAAAAATACGCTTCACCATCAAAACAACAATAATGTAATTAAGTTACTTTTTTTTTAGCTCGAATTTGAATTCAAAATTATTCGAACTACTGACTGACTGAATCTTATTGCTAGTCCCTGAGATGGATGTTGTTTTTTTTGCTGTTGCAGTTTTGCTTTCTTTCAGTCTGCCAGAAAGAAGTTCATAAGCCTTGGCATTAGACTTGGTTTGGTTTGGTATTTTGTTTCGTAAACCCTCTCCCTTTCATTTGAAACCTGCTTGACGGTAAATAAATGCTAATGATGATGATGATGATCCCTGAGATATACTGACGATGATGATGATGATAGTGCTAAGAAGATGGAGGCAAAAAAATTACCTTGCAATTTTCTCATTCTCTTTCAACCCATCATTGAGTATATGTTGCCATTTGAAATGTGGAAATGAAACAAGTTAGCACATTATAATGACTTTTGAAATAAAAAAGTGACTACTGACTAGATTAGCCTTCTTCGTCATAAACTCCGACAAGACAAATGTGTAAGTAGTAGACTGTTGCTCAAATGTAATGAATTGAATGACATACGCATGCCGAAGATGGCTACACGACACGATATTGCAAAAAGAAATAGTTGTAGTTTGGTTTTCCTTGTTGAAGACTAATATATAGTTTCCTTATAATATATAGTTTCTTTCTACCTTATTGAGTGATCACCTTCTATATTATTGACGTACCTAATTACTGCTTGCTTAGCCTTTCAAAAAAAATAAAGGGATGAAGGCATATAACATGTTGCCCATGAACCTGCTGCCTTGATCTCACTAACTCCAACCAACCAACACAAAACCGCATCGAAAAAGTATCCTTCGTCCCTTCGTCATCAACATCGCTACAGGAATAGGTAGTGAAACGAATGGCGATGAGCATGATGATGATGATGACGACGAGTGAACGGTAATAGGAAGGGTTTGATTTGAGTCGACTGACTGTTGTGTCGCCGTGCAGAAATCAAAATGTCTTGATGATGATGATGGGGACAAGGATATTTGGTTGACGTGATGGGGAGGAATGAAGAAATGATTCACTACCGACTACCGACACTTTTTTTGGTTAAGGAGGATATCACAGTTCATGACGATGATGATGATAAGATCCGTTAGTAGATCCCATCCCATCATCATCAACATCATCAGCCTCATCCTGCATAATCTATTAAATGATGTGTTTTACATTTCAAGGAAAAAATTTCCTTATTTGTACTATCAATATTATATCCTCTCCCTTTCCTTTAGTTCCTTTTTCGCTATTTAGATAGATTAGGCTGCTAAGTTCCTTTCTTCGTCCCTTGCTATATGACTATGGCTCACTTTGCTGATACTTTTATTTATATATTTTTTTGTCAAAATGCATTTTTAATTTGCATTTCATGTTTCAAATTTTTTATTCTATGTTAGAGCAATACATTGATAAGGTTTGAAATATTCTGCAATTTTGAATGCAACGGTTGATTAGCAAACGGAGCATATTATACAAAAAAATCAACATCAACATCGTCAAAAAAAACTATGCATGTTATGATAAATGATGGGGGATGAAGATAGATAGTACATCATGTCCTGCGCCAACTTTTTTTAATCAATCCTGTACAGAAAAATAGGATATTCCTTCCCCGAGGGATGGATGGATGTGGGAAAAAGGAAGGAAATGCACAATAAAAGTTGTCAAAATGCGTTGTAATTCTCTCCATATATATATTTATCCATCTGCTATTATGAATGCTTCCTCCTAAAAAAATGGCAATCCCTTTTTTGTTTTGAATTTAATAATAATATTTAAATTGCTAATGATATGGCATATAGACTATAATAATGTATAGAATCGTTTGATATATGATTTATATGTATTTTGAGGATTCCTACCTCCAATCATCTCTTTCAAATTGGCAAGGCACTCTGCTTCTTTGTTGTTCATGCCGAATAACTGTCCATGTTGTTTGCATGATATGGGATCATGCTCCTTTATACTCGTGGATTTTTCCGGAGTCTCGATAATTAAATCACTACCCATGATGATGTCGGATGATGTGCGTAAATACTCTTGGGAAAACAATGAACAATTTGGATATTCAAATGGCGGACGAACAATTCACGGTAAAACCAAATTCACAGAATAGAAAAAATGAAAAACATTCACTTTTCAGTCACTCGAGCACATCAGTAAACACAAATACAAGATTATTCTCTCCATGTAAAAAAAAACAAATTCCATTCAAGCTGTAAAACCACTTCCCAGCGAAATCTCTAATTTCATCCCTTGCTATATTCCAACTGGCCAACTGATCCAAGTCTTCTCACACTTTTTATTTGTCACCAGAAAAAATCCCACCAGCATAAGACTCAATACACAACGGGGACCCAAACCAACCGCCACGGCTCCAACCTAATAATCCTCCTTAAGTTATTTTCCCTCAAATTTATTCAGAGTGAGGACACCTTGTCTTAGATTTTTTTATTCTTATTTACACCTCCTCCTCCTCCAACTGTCCTGTTTCGTTTTTTCGTGTCCTGCTCCTTTTGGAGAATTGATTCGGAGATCCTAAGCAGCAGTCCCAATCACAGTTGAATAGGAATAAGCCCCTGAAGTAAAAAATTATATTCACATGCCCCTACATAGTTTACACTGTCATCATCTTATATCTCTCTCTCATCCCCAACCATGAGCCCCGTAATATTGCAGAGACTAAGATTAAAATGGGAAAATTATACTTGAGCACCACAACAATGGCAAAAGTAACTATAGCTCGCTCTGAACAATCCGCTTTTGACTTCAACTCTGGGCTCCCCAATATGCTAACCAAGACATATTCCTCTGTACTATAAGCCCTCTGATTAGCCACTAAAAATATAGACTTTTATAGTTATATATCCGTGAAATCAGCGTCATCTCCACTGTTAAAAAACCTCAGATGCATAAGTATATATCTGTCTGTGGTGGTGGTGGATATTGTTTTTTTTTTAAACAATCATCATAATCATATAATATCACTTATCTTTAGGTTAGTAGTTTAGCATAAGGGTGTACATTATACCAGGTAGGTAGAGACTTCTCTTATAAAATTGTTTCCTCTCTTGTGTCGTATCTCACTTCAAATTTTTTCGCGTATTAAAAGATGCATACAAAAAAAAATCTGTTTGTATTGCGATGTGCAGTTGTTGTTTAATGAAAGAGCGTTTGTACGCATACGCATAATGCATCTCAGGCAACATCATCACCATACGTATCCCATTATTCGTTTGTTGCCAAAAGAAAGAGAAATTGATGTCAGTGAAGCATGATGGTTAACGATGGTTAAGATGTAGATGTGGTGGACTTCTCTCTTGAAATATTAGATTTATGCTTATTTCTCAGAGATGCAGTTTCGTACATACAAATACTATACTATGCGTATTCAAATCAGCCAAGCGTGTGTGTTGTTAACTCACTTGTGAGGGATGCATGCCTACACGGAGTTGAGGTGTAAGTTTGTCCGCGTGTATGCCCACATACGACGTTACTCAGGTAGCCTTTTTCGCAAGTCGCAACGGCTTTGTGGATCCTTAATGTTTAGGAGAAGGAACCACAAAAACGCTCCATATATCGCAATACCTAACTAAAAGCTCCCAGCGGAGCCTTATGAGAAGATGTTAGTTACCTATTCTTTCAAATCCTTTGCCTGCAACGGTAACGGTATTTCAGTTGATAAAATAATTTGCACTACAAGACATATAGCGTACAATACGCTTAACGCTGCTATGATTCCTATTGTGTGGTGCTGTTGGCACTTGAAAGCAACCCTGAACTAGCATTTTTAACTGAAGGAATAGGAACAACTTGGGATGTGTTTGAAGTGGCGTTGGAAAAGCCTTTTTATTGTGTGCGGTTATGCCGTTTCTGCAGAACGGCTTGCTTATTTGCACAATCATGAAAAGGATCCTTAAAAACGCCTCATCATCACGATGTCTTCACTTCACAACACCACTTCATATATCAGTGGCTTGGCTGGCATATGGTTTAAAATGGTGGTAGCATGGCGTGGTGGGAAAAAATTATCATTCCCTAAAACTTTATCTTGAACATTATCTGCATACACCCTTAACCATATCCGTATCCTTTTTTCAGTTAAAATGAAGCATGTATCATTTCATCCTTTCTGTTTTGAAGTTTCTTCACCACCACCGTGCAAAAAGTTTGAAATGTGATGATAAGGCTCTCATGCTAACTATGTTTTTTTAAATGCTAATACAACCTCCACCTCGTATACGATAAAAAAATCTCAATTTTTAAATGCAAACTTTTAAATATTCGCAAAGTGTAAACGTAGTATTATTTCATTTAAAAATTCGCATTTATATTCATTACTCCAACGTAATTGTTTTGAAATAAATTCTTTTTTTAAAGGCTGTAAAGATAATTGCTATAAATGCTAGCCATGCTATAATTAGCCCTGTACTCGAAAAATTGTTTAAAATTAGGATTGCCTCATTGAGCTGCGAATGCGGTAGTAAATACTAATTTTGGCTTCGGGGGCTTATATGCAAAAAATTAAGTTTTAACGGTAAAAAATATGACGGGAGCAAAAAATGCAAAAACCGTATTCAAACGATAAGGATGATGGATGAACAAATCATTTTTCTCCTTCTTATTGAAGCTAAAGTAATTTAGTTTCTTTGTAAAATTACGACAGAAATGAGGACTATGATGTGTTAATGGGTCTCCGTTTTAAAATCCATGGACATTTTTTATTGCTATTTTGACTACGTCATACCAGAAGAATTTACAGTCAAGTCATCTTACCCCCAAAAAAATTTAGACTTTTTTCCAGAAATTATTGCATGCTGCCTATTGAGTAAAAGTACGTATTACCCAGTTAAATACGTACTTTGTACTTTTATAATTACAGTGAAGATGTACAGCATTGGAATCAGACCAAGGTAATACGTTATTTCGCTGATGATGGTAACGATGATATTTCCCTATTCACTCTTCACTTCACAATCCAAAAACAAAAAAAAATGGCCATCCTCATAGAACTGAAAAAGCGTATATGCTTATTATATCCATATACATTTCTGTTATTACAAAAGCTATTCCTTACAGATACATAAATTAAGAATCGTACATTTTTTTCAGGTTTAGAGTTTGAGTAAATAAAAGTCAAGGAACAGTGTTTAAGAGATCAAGGTAAATAAGCATGGCAGATCCCAACCAAGAAATGGCAAGTGATGGAGTGCAATCTCAGGTGGGAAGAGAATTACGCTGAGAACTGTTTTGCTTTGCACGCTCCACTCACGGCAAAAAAATGACGCCAGGGATGATATGATGATACGATGATCACGATGCCCAAAATGACAGACTCAAAAGAATTCAAGAGAGGAAGAAAAAAAAGAGATTGGATGGGGAGAGACATATTCACGCAAAAAAATCAAATGTATGAATGAAGATTACAATAAAATTTTGTGATTTGTTAACAAGCCCATTACACACTATAGTAATGTTCGTTTGAGCTCAAAGGCTAAAATTGAGCACAAAGTCATAGTCCAATTTACTCCAAGTCAGTTTAGGCACAAGGATTTTACGAATTTGTATGTATTTACCTTTTTATTACAGAGGCAAAGTTAAAAGAGTCATTATGGCTATGTTGCATAAAAACAGGCCCAACCAGCCAGGTAGGAATTGCATGTGAGGTGGAGGGAATATAATTGCGGAGACATTTAATGCAAAAAGAGAAGGCGGCAGGATGCTCACAAGACAAACTGCTTATAGCACATATCTCCTCCGTACAGTATCCAATATCTATATCCATATCCCATCTAAATTATTGTCATCATCGTAATCATCATCCTCAGATCGCCAGTTTGAATGAAGCAGGGAATACAAGACAAAGCTATATAATGGATCTAGGTTGTACGACATTCAAAGCAGGACAAAGGAATATTTTAATTGGTGATATGAAGCGAGCAAAAACGAGTGAAGGAAGACCATTAGCCCTACAGGATATTATATATTTTTATTTTAAGGACTGTTACCTGTTCCTCCTAAATAGCTAGGTAAAATCTGTTTTTTTAATCTTCTCTTGAGCTGTTTACTTTAGGTACACCGTTACTCAGATCATGTCAAAAAGGAACAACAGTCTGCGCATGGGGATGTTATTTTATATGGCCTATTTATATATTTTTATTGCATCTAGCGTTATGCATTCTAGCGATAAGGAGGATGAGGATGATAATTATGATGTGATTCGATGGTAGGATGCTAGACGGATGAAAATGGTAATTCTGCCCTGGATAAATGTGCAGCAAAGGGAGATTTTTTTGTTTTGATGGGAAGAGGATGTGAAAGTGAATCTTCAAGGAAAACGGAACGTGTGGCCGACCGAGTATGGTTTGCGGTGATGGCCGTTTTACCAAATTATATAGTTTGAAGGATCAATCGACATTTTATTTTTTTAGTGGTGATTCTATCAGAATTTACCTAATTATTTCTACACAGAATTGATGAACAACCTATTTTTTAAATTCCTTGTTTCCATTACATTCTTTACATAAAACGCTAAATTCAACATTCATTTACAGTTTTTCTTCACTGGTTGTGGCACGTCCAGCGCAGGATTGGCGGTGAAAAAGTTGGATGGTCGGAACATGAAAGAAGCTCCCCTAAAAAAACGACATGATAGAGAGATATGTAAAGTTATATTGTAGCATGTAAAATTCAATTGCATTTTTGTGAACTTGATAAACTTACTCAACAGGCATCAAAGGATAGTCTTCCACCCTCGGAATATGAGTCAGTCCAAAAGTATGCCAGAGGACGATATCCGTATTCCGAATGTTTCCATCTTCATGATCCGCCCAAACATGAACCCCATCTTTATCCCCCTCCGCCTGATTAATGTACTTTCCTGCAGCATATAACTGCTCATCATTGTAGGGCGTGACCCAAACGCTGTGACGAGCAAATCCAGCTCGTTTATAAACCCCACTTTCCGGTCCTGCAAGGATCCTACAAAATCCCGGAGTAACCAACTTCCACGCAACAGGGGATTTAGTGTAGGGATGGATGCTGTTTTCATTGGTGACCAACCAACTTCGAACAAGGTTCGGCTCCGTGTCCGTCCCCGACTCGGAGGCTCTTTCGAGGATGGTCTTCCTCGTTGTAAAGCCCTGTCCGTAAGGATTCCCTTCACTGCCATATGGCTCATCCACCGGGATCACTTCTTGTACTGCCACTGTATTATTTTGTCCATCAATCATGGTATCCAACCGGGCACAGAAAATGTGCTGATGATATTGGGCATTGATTCGGGGTGCCATGATCACGCCGTACCCTCCAGTACCGCAGTCCTTCCCTTTTCCTAGGGAGTGGACGCTAAGCAAACCAGTGGCCTTGATGTCCACTTCCATTGTCCCATCCTGGTAAAATATCCAGTAGTAGGCGTAGTCGTAATTGGTGACGGTGGCTATAAAGCTGATGACCAGCCGACGGGATCTGGCTACAGTCACTTGTCCGTTTCGAAACTCAGTGTGCTTTTGGAGGATCCCTGCGTCCTCTTCATGAATGCAGATGGCATTCTTTGTTACCTTCGGCTCCCCTTTGGAGTCGGCGTAGACAAAGTCCAAGTAGCGGATTTCCCCAAGACAG
Source organism: Lepidocyrtus cyaneus (assembly GCA_034696785.1). Taxonomy (NCBI): domain Eukaryota; kingdom Metazoa; phylum Arthropoda; class Collembola; order Entomobryomorpha; family Entomobryidae; genus Lepidocyrtus; species Lepidocyrtus cyaneus. The sequence continues at coordinate 7,908 of JAQIWX010000553.1, read as the reverse complement.
TCACAGCCATTTGTTAACGGATTCGCGTTGTAGCCAAGCCCATACTCTCCAAGGTCAAAGGCACTTTTCCTATTGTAGGGGAATCGCGGATCACCGTAGGGGACAACCTAATATGAAGTTAATGGTCAATAATCAGTGGCAGTAAATCAGAATAATTAACTGTTAAAGTATCGGCATCAAATTCAAATCACGAATTCCATTCATACCATTTCTGATATTGCAGCTCTGTACAGAACACCCCTTTTCTTATCCCCATCTTGAAATGAAATGTTGTGGAGGGTTAATCCTTCCCGGAAGTTAAATCTGTTATCAAACAAAAACTCTTTTAACGGTTATTACGTAATGGTAGAAGTTAACCATAATCATAGGTCAATTGATTCTAACAGTTGAGTTGTAAAGTACCCGATAATCATTTCCCATCTCTGCCACGTAATCTTATTCCCTTCGATTTTAAAACTGGGTCCTTTCGCCTGGCAGATTTCTAAGGGTTTGACATCATCCCTGTAGTAATTCTGAGGGAGTACCTTAGGATCATAATTATGCGACTCTTGGGGAGGTTCGACTGGCCGTTCTTGAGGCTGCTCTTGGCTATCCTTACCGGGGCAAAGTGGGAGGTCAATAATGTCTACAACCTCCTTGGATATCATATCGACGGCTGTGGGAAAACGTAATGGAAACAAATATTGTTAAATATAAACTGATGTTACAAAAAAATCGATAATGGCTAAGGAACTTACTGACGAGGAAGTCAAGAGGATGTGCGTATTGATTATCCCCATCATACTTCCTCATATACAAATACATATCCATCAAGCGCTTGTTTTGTCTATAGAATGTTTCAATAAAAAATTAAAATTAACTCCCCTTTATCGAGACGACATTTTAGATTAGATTTTTAACTTGCCTGTCCATATCAGTGTCATTGTAGCCATATGACCAAGCGTCGCAAATGAGGTGGTCCATATTTGTAACGCCAGCCTTCTTGGCTCTCTCAATCACGGCTTCGTCATTCCGAACGACCTCTTGAATTATCAGGGGATCTTCCGTGTTAAAGCTTGGTTGAGTTCCAGGTGGCAGTAGAGTCAAATCCTCAACCTGTTCGTTGTCCAAATTCACTGTTACCTCATATGCCGTGTTCACCCCGACAGGGGAGAATACAGACCATGCCTTTCTTGCAGGTTTCGCTCCATCACCGGAGAGGTAAGGAAGTAGTTCATTCTTCGGAGGCTCCTTCATGCTAACAGATGCGAAGATCAGCTCCTGTGAAATTCGTTCTGAAATTGCCCTTGTCTTGATGATCTCGACAGCCCGACGGATTTCCTCTTGATCTAGTTGATTTAGGGGATGAGATGATCCCGCTGGTTTGGGATCACCATTCGAGTCTTCGTTTCCGCAGCTTGAGCTGCAAGACTGACAAGTATCGTTTGAGTTCCCTTCTACGGGAGGGGGAGAGGGTTTCTGTTCCTCGCCACCAGTTTCATTTGATGGAGGTTTTGGTCCCGTGGCACCCTCTCCAGAGCCTGGAGGAGGATATTGTCCACCTCCACCATGGCTTCCGCCTGCATTGCCGTTTCCACCACCGGCACTCCCGTTGCCTCCTGGTTCATTGCCTCCTCCGCATGGTGGAGGCGGATTTGGATTGTTACCTTCTTCTGGTGGTGGCTTTTGCTCTGGAGGGGGCTTTGGTTTCCCCATTATTCCGTCCACGATTGAAGACATGACGGCTAAAGTTTTGCTGAATACAGTACTTTGATAATAGACAATAAAGTTCCGGTGCGTGCAAACTTAATTGTGAATACGAGTTGCAGTTAAGGCAGTTTTTATATACTCCATGATTTCAGTTATGCAAAATACATAGTTTATTTCCTCAGTTGGATGTCCAGTTCGACTAGACTACAACTTGAAATTTTTCCTGCTTGCCTTGGATTGCTACATTTTGCTTTTTATAGTGATGGTTGTAGAGGTAATTTGGGACTATTTCTATATGCAATATAAGCTGCAAATTAAGCAACATCAGGAAAAGCCAGAAACATTTTAGTCGTAGTCGTAACGTTTCATTATTGTAGATCGGTCCTAGCTAACCTAACCGTTAGATGTTCCACATTACTTAAGCAAAATCATTTCCTTTTTTGCAACTTTCGCATTGTTACACCATCTTCATCTTCCGTCATAAATATGCAGTTTTTATAGGCATTTCCCCCATTCCATAATCTGTCCATATGCGTCTGTGGTTGGTCCTATATAAAGCACGCTGTGGTTTAACAATCTATGCGCCCAAATTTTGGAGACAAAGCCAATCTTATTTCAACACCGACTTAAGCTGATTGCTTAATTAATGTTGAATTCTCGTGAAGACTGTAAGTCGGCATTTTATCAAAGACAAAAATGAAGTAACTAAAAACAAAACAAAAAATGTCGACCTCTTGCAGTCGAAGCAATGACCTTCAACAATGCCTTTCATATGCTCCTAAATCAAAGTAAAATCGGATGTTGAAAAATGCATTTTACATTTATTTTACGCAACGAGTTTAAAAAATAAACAATTCTTTGATTGAAGGATCTTGCTTCTCATCATGATTATGATATACTCCAATCAGACAAAATCACTCATTCTTTGTGACGTTAGGTCGGAGTTTGCTGGCTCTGTTTCATCATTAAAACTGTTTCTCAGAATTCACATAAACTGCATTATTGACTATTGTCAAATTGGTACTCGAAATACATAAAATTGGTATACTTTCAGGAGCAAAACTTGCCTTTTAGGTTTTTAATTGAATACAAAATTTTATTTTCTGCATTCCAAGATTTCTGTTTTAGGACCCAACAATATGCCGCAGCTCAATCCTGTCGACGACCTCAAATTCAGCGTGTGCATTATCGGGGCAGGCCCTTCTGGCCTCTGCTCACTTCGTCATCTTCTTTCCTCCTCTAATGCCAAGAATATCCACGTAGTGGTTTACGAGCAGCAAAATGACATCGGCGGTGTGTGGAACTACTCGGGCCCTGAGGTGACTATGTTGGATATCAATGGGAATCCGATGGTCTTCCCCATGTATAGTGACTTGAGGTAAGTTAGCCTGTCTTCAAACCTTTTAGCTTATTAATTTATTACTTAATTCTTATTTAAATTTGTGTTTGTTTTGAAGATGCAACTTGCCCAAGCAGCTTATGGAGTTCCACGATTTTCAACACAAGCAATTGGATAGAACATTTCTCACGCAAAAGGAAATCCATGACTATTTGGTGGACTATGCGGACCGCTTTCAGCTATGGCCATATATCAATGTAAGCTTTGTAAAATGAATAGTATTTTGTAATGTATTTGTTAATTTTAAAAATTTGATTTAAATCCTAGTTGATGACTCGGATCATAAATGTTCAACCAGTCGAAGGTGGCAAATGGGCAGTGACGACGGAAGACTCGAAAACATTTCTGAGACATACGTTTACTTTCGATGCGGTCATGTGCTGTATTGGGTATTTGCCAACAAATGTTCAATTTATAGAAAAAAAATTGGGGGAAAAATTAAGTCCCGGAATATTAAAGCATGGAAATGGCGTTTGTGTTCGCAGGGTGAACTATTATCCAAGAATCCCATCAATTGTCGGAATGAAAAACTTCAGAGGGGATATCCTCCACAGTAAACATTTTAAAACGGTAGACGAGTTCAAGAATAAGCGGATTGTGCTCTTAGGTTTGGGCCCTTCAGCAGCAGATTTGTCCCTGAAACTTGCAACGGTTGCAAAACAGGTCTCAGTTTATCCTCAACTTTATGTTAGATCATCATTTAAAGGATAGATTGAACTTCATGAATGACTGATTTAACATTGCAGGTTGTCGTGTGTCACCGTTCCCCCGGTGGATTCGATCTCGGTCTTCTGCCTTCAACTGTGCGGGAAACGGCAAGCATAAAACGGCTGAATAAATGGTCAGTAACCACCGAGAATGATGAGGAGATTCGGTGCGATGTCTTGATCTTGTGCACGGGATACAAAGCCCGATTCCCATTTCTTGATTTCCGGAACAGAAATGATTCTGCCGAACTAATTGTGGATGATGATGGCCACCCCATCACAAGTCGTCTTTACAAACGAATGTTTCTCCCGAAACATCCAACCTTCTGCTTCATCAATGCGCATGGCCTAGTCGCCGAATTCCTTGTCATGGAAGTCCAGGCAAAGTACTTCATTTCTTTACTCGAAGGAAAAATCCAACTTCCAACCGTGGCCCTCATGGAAAAGCAAGCTGGACTTGAAGAAAAGTTACTGGGCAAACAAGGGAAACTGACTGAGTCCATGAGACGAGGTGACAAGTCGGGTTTCAGTGAAGTTGAGCAATATCTCTGGGATTTGGCTATTGAGGGAGGATTTTCCAAGGAATTTATGCATATCCGAATGCACTTGACAGTTTGGCAATGGGTCATAAGGAGGATATTTGGCTCACTTGCGGTCTATCGTCATGATCAAATCCAGGTGCGGAGCAGTACGATTTGGGAGTATGCTTGTGCAAATACGGCGGATTCCAATTCGAAGGAGAAAATTGTGAAAATATTTCAGTTGTGTGAGGATGGGGCTGTGGTCACCCAGGATAGATGTATTTAAACATTTGAAAGTTTAATTATTGCATATTAAAACAATTACATACATTGTTTATTGAGCTTCAAAATAAATATTCCTATTATTATGATTCAACACAAAGGGTGGGGGGATTAGAGTATCTACATTGAGGAAAGACCAATCATAACTTTTTTATTTTATAAGAACGTTTAACATAAGACATGTATGGCATTTTAAGCTAGGACTGGTGCATCAGCATGAAAACGCAGAGAACTGGATACGTGTGGATGATGATGATGTTGATGCTGCCGATGGATATGATAGTGGTGTCGGTGACCTGTTCCTGCAATCGCTCCTCCATGCGCGTGCAAATGAGTGTTGTGTCCTGAAATGGGACGGAGGTGATGATGATGATGCGCCCTGCAATTTCATGTGACATGGTCGTTAGGAAGGGATTCAATTTTTTGTTCATTAGTATATAATCATGCTTCATTAAAATGCTATTCCATACCCCATGACCAGCGGTGGCAATGGCCGATTAGCCAAGTATGAGCCAACGGTCGCAGGTCGAATGTGTAAATGGCTGCTGTGGGGTTGAGCAAGTACGGTTGTCCCTACAGTGTGTCCATGATGAGCATGAGGATGTGGAGGTCCAGCATGGGTTGTGGTGGTTGTTGTGGTCGTACTGCTCCCAAAGGACGATGGCCATAGGAAGGGGAACGGAAGGGATTCTCCAACTCCAACAAGTATCAATACGAAACAGAACTGAGCACAAAAGAAAACACCAATTATTTTTTTCCGTAGAATATTATCCTCTGCAAAAAGTAACAGATAGAAATTAAACAGATCTGAACTTACCACAAGATAGCCCCTCATTTTTAAGAATATTTTTATGAGATAAATTAAAATATATTTTTCAAATCAAAATTCGAAGCAAAAATCTAGCTGGAGAAATATCCAGATAGTGTTGGTTGAACGGGCAGGAAACAAGTGATAAGCCAATCTGCATTGTTGAGAGTAAAATGAGTGACGACGATGATGATGGCATTGTTTTAGGTGAATGCTCTGTGAAATGCATAGTTTTTTGGGTCTTTTCCGTGCGTATAATAATGCGTGTACGCATTTTTTATCTACTGCACGTAAGCGTTCAGGGACCCCATGGGCAATAAACAATCAAGATTCTTCCACTTTTTTTATAAGTAAATGATTATGATAAAAAACCGGCTTTGGATGCGTCCTCCTCCTGGATCATAAAAAAAATTGTATCGGGTCTTTCCTATACAGAAGAGTCTTCTTGAATCAGAAGTGCGTATAGGTAAAACAGGCGTAATAACAGTAATGATGCTTCAAGTTTCAACTCCCCTCCTGCACAACGAAGAATCCCTTCCAGCAAGCCCTCAAGCGTGATATCATGCAAACGTGCGTAATACATAATACGTAATGCTCAAGCGGACTGAAGATGCAAACTTCTCCTGACGATAGTATGCCCCAAGGGATAACTCTTCGTTTATTAACGGATTGAATACAGTTTATTGGTCTGTAATGCAATGACATTTCATTGTTCAGTCGCAGTCGATGATTATAAAATAGGGTATTATTGAATAGGAAATGCTATTTTGCTAACAGTAATTTACTAGCAAAAGCAAATGAGATGGAAGAATCAGCTCACTTGAGCCTTCACAATCCAGCAAATTAATTTATCACCGTTTTCATCCAATAGCCAGTACTTTACGTCCGTTCGAACCTGAGAATAAAATTATGTTTAAAATTTAAAAAAAAATCTAAAGCTTTTTTGATTTGTGTTGAAACACAATGTACTTTTGTATTGAATATTACCGTTGGAAAAGCTGGTTCAATAAATAATTCAACTCCGTAACTGATGTAGTCCCCCTGTTGAAAAGGACAATCTCCTTCTGAAACGATATCATCGCAAGCGTTAGGATTTACCCCATCCCATTTAACTGGGAAGCCTCCGATGAGAGCATAAAGTTCCGCTTTCATTGTCGGAACCGTGTCATCTATTTAATTTAAAAAAAAAATACAAAACAGGTCTGAATTTTCTGATAATGATTTAATTTTTATTTTGCTGTAGTTCTTTGCAAATTTTTACTTACGGAAGTCAATGTCCATTTCCATCGTCACTTTTTGATTCTTCTTGAAGTTACATGGCTCTTCAAAGCAGTCCTGGATGTAGACAGCGACCAGCGTAGCTTTTGGGGATGGTTCAACTCCTGGACATGTCCTGACCGCGACAGGGGCACAGGGAACATCTCCAAATACAGGGATGGCAATAGAAAGTAATACCACTAAAGCCAAATTTTTGCTTACGAAGGGAACCATTTTTTCAAATTTTTTTTTTAAATTTTCACATCATTCCAAATTCAGTACTGATGATATAATGTAAAGACTGATTTTTATAAGGATCACAAAACACCTGTGCCAATTATTTTTCCGATAAGCTTCATTTTTATATTTTTGATAAGTAAGATCTTATCTACTGATTGAATTTAATCGGAAATCTGGTATCAGCAAAGAGGTCAGTATGACGTTACGTTGTGATCTTTTTTATTCCGCTCGACATTGTCAATTATTTCATTCAATTATCCATTTACTTACAATCAGGTAATACACCTGCCGTAAACCGACCCAGGTGCTGACTGATGATTGATGACCAATACGGGTGAATATACTGGGCTCAAAATGGATTTACAAAGTCATTGAAGCAGGTGTGAATACTTATCACCGTGATATGTAGTTCGGATTGGATAGGACTGCGATTTCTTCGCACAAGTTTAATAAGAATACCAATTTACAATTTCCATTATGCAGTATTGTATTTGTATGATATGCAAGTGAAAACAGTTTCAGATTTCAGTTTCGTATTGTCAGAGTTAAACCGAAAATAAATAAGAACTGCATGAAAATGACATCGTCTCATATTGTCCATGAACAAATTTAGTTCAGCTAAAATTACTGACGACGCACGCAGTGATGACGTTTCTGTCAAAACGTAACAATTGTGCAATGCCAAAGATGACCTTACGCCAGAGTCAGACAGTCAGCATGAATTGACATCAGTTACCATTTAACAAGTTCAGAAAGCAGTCACAAAAATAGAATAGAGTAAAATGCACAATCTCAGCTAAGTATTCAGTTTAGTTTATGTCTGCTAGCGGTGGCGATGCCGAATGGCAAAACAACCGTAATTGATATGAATTGATATAAATATAGATATACGAACTGGTTCCACCGCGTCATAAACATCTCATATAAATAGGGCTGGCCAAATCATGTAAAGGCATACTTTTTATCCGGCTTCCATATGAGCTCCCGGTTTGCAAGTGACCATTT
>JAQIWX010000552.1:0-15749 GCA_034696785.1 Lepidocyrtus cyaneus | reverse complement strand
ACCGAGGGAATATTTTTTCTTTGCAAGGTGAAAAAATTCCCAGCACTGATGACTGGCGGTTGGAGGGCTCCACCCAAATGGTACATTTTGACCTTTAGAAAGCATTATAACCATCAACTAATTATGTAAATTGTAGAAAATTATTTAACTCATTCATGTGTATATGTTTTACCTTATGATGCAAATATTGATCTTGAATGACCCATTCGTAAGATCCAATCTCCCTCAGCGCCATGACCCCTTGCTTCACCTCATTGTTAATGTCAGATAATGTTCCGAAGGATAAAATCAACACGGCCAAGTTCATCCCCACCGCTGGGGCAGCCGCTAGCATCGCAAATAAGCCGGCATCCACAATCCAAGTGCAGAGCAAAAAGCCAAAGCAAATAATCGTTACAAATAACGCCAAGTTCCCGGCAAGCAACCACCACTGGAATGTCTTGTTGAATTTGTCAACCAGGCCATGCCATTTCCTGAAGTTGCCCAGAAGCTGGGTCAACCTAGATAAATCCTTGCTTATCAGCACCAGTTGACATTGATCGTTGAGGGCTTGAAAGCCCAATAAAATGCAGGCCAGCCACCCATTCAGGATAACATGCTGAGAGACACGAAGCAGGACAATCGGTCCCATCAAGAGAAGAACGAAAGGGAGCGTCACTATAAAGTCCAGGCTGAAATGGGAAATTAGGATGGCCTGGCCAAATGCCAAGATCAAAACGGTTGCAAATATTATGGATATTAGAAAAAAGAGTAACTTTACGCAAAAAATCATCCGCTTTCGCTTTTTCTCCATACGCCCCATATGCTTCTCAAGGGAATGCTCATTCTCCTCCATCTCTGCGTTTTCAAGGATGATGTCCACCACGGCTTTCACCAACTCGCCGTTGTAACCTTGAATCAGTGACCGTTGCCGGATTGCGATGAAACCGCAGAAGAATTCGACGCAATAGGTCATCACGATAACTAGCATGTTTGAAATCACGTCCGTACTTGACTGCATCCCAAAAGCGATGATGTAATCATCCTGCCGGTTGCAGAATAGCAGTAGAGACACCAAGCATAAAAAGAGTTTGGCTACGTGAAGAATGGCTGGCCAGCTGAACCAGGAGAAGGATAACTCGCTGTCCGGTTCCAAGCTGAATATGAAGGAGCCCACTAGCTGACATAGTTTTACAGGGATGTGGAGAAGCCTTCGAAGGGATGTTCGGATCAAAATTGCGTTTTCAGAATCTTCGCGTTTTTCCATGATGCTATATAATATTTGTATCTACTTGTTTCCTGGCGGAAGTGCAAATTATTAATATTCAATACCGTTCTCCAACCAATTTTGAGGGAACGCGGACGGTTAAAAACAAAAGACTACATATTTAATTTACTCACTTTCATTTCACTTTCAGCCTAATCGTGATGGATTGATGCTTACAAACAATGACAAACTGATTACATCTTGATTAGTTTCTATATTATTACTACCATTTATTAATTAGCTTTATCATATTTAATTATGTAATCTATGAAATCCTACTACTGTGTTGGACTAGTTTTGCTAATACATATAGGTGTAAGCAATTTTGTATGCATTTCATTATTCCATTCGTTATAAGTCCACAACTATTCCAAAGTACTAAATTGATACAAGACTATTAGCTGGGTTGTCATCAGACCAAGTATCTGCCCCAAATGGAAGAACAAATCAATATTCCATTGAACCAATCAAGCTAACATGTTTTTAAGAATAAAGACTGTAATGGGAAAATTCACCGTTGGAAATATGTGTCGACCAAGTGTGAACAGATTGCCCGGAGAGATTTTTGGGGGCCTTGTGATGGAGCTGGTGTAAAACAGCATAATCTGCTAACAAAAAAATCACAGTAAAGTACAGGTGTAATCATATGCGTTTTAATTATCAATGGCAATCATGCAAATTGTAAAACTCTTTAAATGACCTTGTCCTTTAGATGTTGAGGATATGAACCAAAATTAGGACAGTTCCGTAAAGACCAAACGCATTCTTTTGCCTATAATTTTCACTTTCATATTTAAGAGATTTTTCAGACATTAAAATTAAAATGCTTGAAAATCAGAATGAATTACCTCATTAGTCATCCCGGTAGCCGAGTCGCAAAGGAAGTAGATGGTAACCAGACCAGAAATAATCAGTGGCGAAAGAAACAAGATCTTTATGATGGCAATGCTCAACCCCGCATCCCCTTCCTCTTCCGGCACATCAGCCCCATGCAATAGAAAAATGATCACTTTGAATGCGCAGTTCAACAATGAAAAAACAATGGTTATGCAAGCATCCACCAGTGCCAGATTAAATAATTTATGGAATTCCTTCAAAAGCCCCTCCAACTTTGCAAAGTAGTTCATTACGAATTCCAGCTCCTGCTGTCTACCTCCCGGCAGCGGGGAAATCACTGCAAGCCGATTAGTGCAAAAGTAATTCAGACTCTGAATACTTTTCCCATTCGGGGCAATGTGACAAATGAGCTCGATCTTGGTTTTGAGGATGTAAAATCCAAATTGAAATATTGTGATGAAGCTCGTCATCAGAAAGAAACTGAGGAGGCGCATTTGGGCGGAATAGTCCCAGTGAAAGATAAGAAGGAACATTGAAACTATCTCCCAACTATACCAATTCCTCCCTGGGAAGAACTGGAAGGATCGGGGAAGCTGGCTCAAATTAGTCATGATGCAACCGACGATGACCAGAGTGATCAAAAATGCCACGATCCGTTTGATTCCGTTCCACTTGTAAAGCAACGTTGGGGGCAGACTGTTCCCCCCTGGGGAGCTCTCAACAACTCCATAGTAATTCCCCAAAAGGGTGTCGAACAGGGTGGCCATCGACCGAAAAAACTTACCCAGTCTATGACGTCTGTAGACTATCAGGCCAGCCCAGAACATGTCCGTCGTGGTCACGAGCAGGGTCACCAGGGATTGATGGTAAGCTTCGATATTCTTGAGGGATCCGAATATGAGATCAACTTCTTTGCTAAAATACCAGAGGAAAAACGAAGAGTTGATTGTTGCGACCGATCGGACAATGAACATAATTGTTCCTAAGTTTGTCCAAGAAAATTGAAAATCGAATGTGGATTGATGACCTTTGTCAACTTTCCAGACCAGGGATAGTGGGATAAGGCCTGGGAGTTGGCCCGCAAGGAGGGGAACTTTAAATAGGGCAGCAAAGGGGGCATGCGGAGATATTTCTGGGCTTATCATTTTTGCCGTTGGTAGAAGATTTTGATGGTAATGAAGAGACACGTCTGATTGGATGCTCGTTGTACGCGATAATGAAATGCAGAGAAGGGCAAGTTATTTTTATGTCATTATTTGTCTAAAGCAAATAATTAGTTTATACAGGGAAACATTTATATAGCTTCAATTAACTGGTAAGTATATAAGCTTTCGTGTTTGACATTTTTTTATAACTATTTGATCTCCTGTCGCTCCCGTATTCGGAATTGCTCAAGGACAATCAGATAAGTTATTATTAGTCCGAGAATCTAAAAGAGTAACATAAATTATAAAGAGTTAGCGCATAAAAAAATAATTAGCACTTACGTAGAATTGCGATAGCTAATTAGTGCAAATACTAAAAAAATAAACTTAATTTCGAATTAATAACAATTATTGTAATTTAAAATTTCACCGATGGCATAAGTCGTTTCTCAAGGTTGAAAAAGTTCCCTGGAGAAATCCGCGGTAGTTTAGAGAGTGCAGATGAGTAGAACAATACAATCTAAAATTACCACAAAAGTTAGATTTAAAGTAGATAGCTCCGAATTGTAAGATTAGGCAAGTAAAAAGGTTGTATTATTATACTTTCACTGGCTATACCTTTGCTTGGGTGTTCTCTGGCAGTTCTAAAATTGTCGTTGACCGACAAAAGCAAGTAACCGCTTTCACTCCATGCCTCATCATATCATCACAAACTATGCAAGCTGCGAAGAAACACCATAAACTGGCAATAAACTGGATGGATAATGATGCAATAATTCCTACCTCAAACTGGCCAATCTCATCATTCCCCAGTAACTCCACCGTGTCGAAGGAAGCGTATACCACTGAGAATACGGTTGTGAAGCAGAGGCTGATCAAGTTGGAGGAGAAGAGGCTTTGAAACTCTTTCAAAAACTTTTCCACCTCTCCATGTTCTTTAATTATCCAAGTGATTCGTCGTGACCTTGACCTCACAAACAGCTTATCTTGACTTTCACTGGACTCAATTAAAATTCGTACCATATCAAAGCACCTGCCAATAGCAATGATTTGGGAAGTAAGCAAGGCAAACGTTAGTAGTCGAATGTAATTTAGAAGGGACCAATAGAGGGAAATGATTGACACGATAATTATTTTCTCCCATGGCATTCCAAAGTCCCACGCTCGCTTCCCATAGATGAAGTTCATGATCCCGAAGTTAAATGCGCAGAGGAATAAAATGGAGCGGAGAAATTGGTGGAGACCCTTTTTGGGTTTTTCAACCCGATCCCGTTTTTCGGACTCGCTTAGTTCCGCAAAGCTGTTCTCGATAAGGAATCTGACTTTTTCGAGGAAAGATGTGAAATAGGCTTCTACCCTGTTGCGATTCCTTAGCATGGAGAAAGCGATGTATAGATCAAAACATGTCGCAGAGAAATTCATGGCGTCTGAGGCATAAAAATTTATATCTCCAGAAACTTTAAAGACATTTTCCAGATCTTGAGTGGTTAAGATTGAAAAAAGTACCATGGGGGATAATATCACGGCAATGTGTAATAAACTGAAGGACACGCCGGTGCCTGACATGCGAAGGCGGAATGTGGAGGGGTCCAGAGAGAATGGGAAGATTCCGTATGTTCTTGAAATTCGAATTGATAAGAAGAAAAGTGCTTCTATATATTGCTGGGCGCACTCGCGAGGATCTAGCTTTATCTCTTCTTCGTCAGCCATTTTGCTTTATTTGGTAATCTGAAGTTTTCCGGATACGATGGTGTGGCGCAAACGAACGCTTCTTGATGTCTTTCAACAAGTAGATGGAGAGAATATGGTATGGGTTCATCTAATTAATTTTTTCCTAGTCAATTAGTTAATTTTCTTTCATAACGAACAAGGTATCGCATTATTGTCAAAGTCATTCTTGCATTAGTAGCGAGATAGCAAATATCTTATACATCTTCCTAATAGGTTATGTAAGCAGTCCGTCGTCTTCTTCAATAAAATGATATGATTATAAGATAAGATAATTAAATGATTAATAAATTAGAAGCATTTTATGAATTGGCTGAGGTAATTTGGTGTGTTGTTTTTGGTTGACTGATGTGGAAAGCTCCTAGTATTTGTACCATGATAGGTACGTGGGAGCAGGTGTTTTGGCGCATTACATTGCATGTATGGAAAAAGTAGTACCACTGCACGAATGTAGTTTAATGGACGACTTTTAAATGACAGTGACACTGTTTGGTTCATTTTCCATGAACTATTGAAATGCTTCCGATTTCTAGAATTTAATAAAATGTTTGTCTTAAAATATGTATTCTGTCTGCAACCATTCAAATACATTCTATTCTTACTTGAAGGGGAATGGGTGGTCCCATAAAATGCATAAAAATTGGCGAGAAGCAGTATTACCTTAAATCATGACATCAACACTTGCGAGAAGAAGCACACACAAATTTCGTTATAGCATAGCAAGGCAACTAATGGGAAGGTTATGAACAACGTGGGCGTGTGTAGGTTATCTAATGAAACTGTCCGTTGAACAATGTAATATGTATAACAAAATGACATAGTTATCGAATGAGTGACAGTGACACATGAAATCAAGTTTTAGCAAAGCTAATCAGTCATCTTGTCATCAAATCATTTTCACTTCTCTCATGGTCTGCTGAAATATTTATTTAAATTCATTTGATATTTTTAAGGAAATTAAACATTTAGATCATGACTGTATCGTAAATCCATCAGGTGTCAGAAGGTCAGTTTTACAAAAATTAAGTAAATAATTTATGGCCTTCTCCAACTTGGAACTTTGAATCTGAACTTTAACCAAAAATGGAAGAAGCCAAACCAACTCAAAAAGTCGACGATGATGGGCAGCCGCCTGGGCCATCCAGATTTTTAAAACTGGTCACAACCTGTGTGATATTTTACGGAAACATTAGTTACGTAGGTATGCACACTTATATTTTTTTAACTGAAGAATAGGTTAAAATAATTATTTCATAAAAATAAATAACCAGATCATTATTATTTGTGTTCTTCCACAGGCCTGCGCAATCACTTCATTTTCTCCTGCGTTGACTGACTTCAAAAATAAATATGATACGGACACGTCCGAGATTTCCGTTGTATTTACGGCTGCCGTTGGCTGCTACATGGTTGGGGCATTACTTTGTACCGTAATTTACGCCTTCGTCAATCGACAATTCGCGGTGGTCGTTTTATTCGCTGGAATGACAACTTCCATGATGTTGGCCCCGCATGTGCCAACCTTAACTGGATTCTACATTGTTGGAGGGCTTCTTGGCCTGTGCATTGGATGCTACGACACTGCTCAAATAGTTTGGGTAAAAGAATACCTTCCGAAGAAATGAATGCAATTAATTACATAATTATCTATTACATATAAGTTAATAATCATATATTAACTTTAACTATAAGGTGATGGAGATGTGGCAAAGCGCATCCGGCCCTTATATTCAAGCACAGCATTTCTGCTACGCAGTTGGAACCGTGCTAGCCCCCGTCATTATGTCGCCCTTCCTGAATAGCAAGTATGAGGAGGACAGTGATGATGGGCCAATAAGTGACGAGGACTCCAAGAAAAACGACAGGCTCTTCGTCCCATTCACAATCTTTGGCTGTCTATGTGGACTTGCTGGGCTGGCTCAGTTGTTCCTCTTCATTTTCATGCGATATCATGCCCCTCCCAGGGAAAAGTCCGGTGACACCCCCATCCCAACAGAAGAGAGGAACAATAACGGAGAAAAGAATAAGAGCAAATTACCCAAATGGCCTGGGTGGACCGTAGCCCGTATCGTCATATTGTCCGCCCTCTCCTTAGGATTCTATCAAGGGATGGAAATGTGCACCATGCAGCTATTCCCGACCTTTGGTCAAAAAAGTGATCTCCAGCTGAGCGAAAAGGATGCCGCTGATACGCTGACCGCCCTTACAGTAGCATTCGCTGTAGGGAGGGGGCTCGCCGTCCTCCTCATCCTCAAGATCCCTGGGGAGTTCATTCTCGTGGGAAATGTGTTACTTGTGGCTGTCGGGAATGTGATTCTGGTTGGTTGGGGGAGGACCAACCGGAGCCTGCTGTGGGCTTCAGCCATCCTCTATGGCTTGGGATTCTCCTCGTTTCTTCCCAGCTTCTTTGCGTTCATGGAAAGATATCTGATCTTTACGGATACGATTGGGGCGTTGATGGTCGTTACTGGATCCGTAGTTGGGGCTTGTTATCCTTTGATTGTGGGGAATTTCATTGATGATGACCCCATTGTGTTGAGCTATCCCATATTTTTCAGCATCGGGGTCCTGTTATGCTCTGTTACTCTATCATATCTTTTGGTTAGGGAGAGGACTAAACGTGTAAATGAATGAGGCAGATTAAAATAATAAAATTATTGTAAATTAAAATTTTAAATATATAATAAAATGGTAAATTGTTGGATTTGCCCTTGTCTTTTTTAGAAAATAATAATGAAGTTTATTGATTGAGCTTGAAGCAACTTTTTCTGGCGGATATGTAGTTTTTAATTCAATACATTTGCACAAACTGTGTCAACATGTTACATGATGCAACAATAGAAAATGCAAATATGAAATCTACCGTCATAATATAATCACATCCGCGATTGTGGAGAATTCAGCGAGTATTTGCTCTTGAACTTGATTTTCTCTGGCAGAGCTTGGCATGGCTTTTAATTGTTAGGCTGGGGTATATAAAGTGAACCAGTCGTAATGAGTGGCAGAACTAAACCTTCTTTGGAGCATTTTAAGTCGAAGATTAAAATCTTTAAAAAAAATCAAGGTATGAAATCAGTTACTGAATTCAATTTTTAAAATAAATTTAAGCATGAAAACGTTTAATTTTTATCTTATGATTTTGTTTCAGATGAATCGTTTCGTGGCAGTCCTCTTCCTCGTGGCTTCTGTTTCCGCACAGGGCCCACCCCCACAGCAGAACGGCTGTGGTTGCGCTCCAGCCCCCGTTGTTATCCAGTTGTCTTGCGGTAACAATGGACAACAGATGGCTCCTCCACCCCCACCACCAGAACATGATGGAGGACCTCCCCCATGCGCTGGACTTGGACCTCAACCACCCCCATTTGGTGAAAGTGCTGAAGCCGCTTTCGACCAGTTGTTTGGACCCGGAACTGGTACGGACGATATGGAATCTTTGATGAACATGTGCGAATTCGATACTCAAGGTTACCCCACCAGCCACCCAGCAGGTGGATTCCCCGAAGGTTTCAGAATCGGTACTGATGCCGATGGCCATCCCGCCCCACATGCACCAGCCGGTTTCCCAGGACCAAACCCTCATTGGGATGGTACCCCACAAACTCTTGGCTTCACCATGCCTGCCAGAGGCACTGCTCACTTCAATATGTTGATGTGCTGGCCATTGGCTGTTCCAGTCATGGGTTAATTTGAGAATATGATTGCTAACTAAGACTGCAAAATTCCACTAAATTTCCTTACAATATGATGTTGTTGAAAATCAAAAATTATAAAGATGTGATCAGTAAAAGTATAAAAATCGGATGTTCGAGTTTCTTTAAAAAAAATCACAACCATTGTTTCATTTTTACTTTATTATCGTATCCATTATCTTTTATTCTAATCGTAAGTACCCATCAACGCCAATATGCATAATCCAGTTTACAACATGCGATCATTAACTCATAATTGGGGCATTCTGAGATTTTCTAGGATGTGTTGGATTTGAAGTAATTTGGGCTTGGAGTTATGTTGAATTTTCAGTTGGGGTTGGATTTCCATATAATTATAAAAGAATCCAACATTCCATTGGTAATCAACACTTAAACCAATCCTACAGTTCACTCAGTCAATAAATGTGGAAGAAACGCAATGGAAGCCAGAAATTTGTAGAATTGGGTTTGTAAATTCGCGGTATTAGCATAACGGCCAAGGTCAACTTGCATTATGTGATCGTTTTATTAAGAAACTTTGCGTTCGTAAGTAGAGCAATTTGAGCCATGTCACGTTTACCATATTTTGTTATAAATTAACGTAATCAGGCTTTAATTAATCACTGATGATCGGATCCAGTGCCAGGAGGAATCTGGTAGATATTTGTTTTGCGATGAGACAAACACGGTTTGTGTGTAATATGATTTGTGCGCAATATGATTTTTAAAACCCTAAGGTTTCAAAATATAATTTTGATGAAATTGATTGATTGGTTTGGCTTTTCATTCGATTTGCTATTTCTTTACCCAGCTTTCTTCCCATTTTGATTTCTGGTTGACGGTAACATGACGTTAGAGCAAATAGCCTAATCCGTATCACTGGAAAAGGGAAAGCTAAATCCACAAAAGAAACGTAAATAAATGATTGGAGCAACTGTTCCAACAAGATTTGAAATTGGATACTTCTGGAACATCCAATTTACTTGAGTTAGCGCATCCGGGATATACATATATTTACAGTTTACAATATGCTTTCATGATGACGCTGTGATTAATGAAAAATGAAAGATGAATTTGATGAAGCAGAATCAACGACGTCTGTTTGCATTACATTCAGTATAAATTAGAAGGTATGCCCATCTTCATCCAATTATATCGATTTGGTTTATCAGAGGGATATATGCAAAAAAAATTCAAAGGTTAGTTTTAATCTCAAATTGGAAACCTTGGAATAAAATAAGTATACCTTGGAACTTGGAATAAGTAGGTTTAACTTTATTTTATCTGTTTGGTTTTTAGATGAAGGCATTCTTAGCACTCGTTTTTGTGGTGGCTTCTGTCTATGGACAGGAGTGCCAACAAACCTGCTCCCCACAACCCGTAGTCATTCAGTTGTCTTGCGGAGATGGAGGTCAAACCCCACAACATCCCCCACCAAACCATAATGAGGAGCCTCATCACCCACCACCACAACATGAGGATGAACCCCATTACCCACCGGCAGGTCCACCACCCCATCATGAGGAGGAACCTCACTACCCACCAGCGGGTCCACCACCCCACCATGAGGAGGAACCTCACTACCCACCAGCGGGTCCACCCCCACATCAAGAAGAGGAACATCACAATAACGCACCCGGTGCACCTCCAGCAGGCCCACCCCCACAAGAGGAGGAACATCACAACAACGCACCCGGTGCACCTCCAGCAGGCCCACCCCCACAAGAGGAGGAACATCACAACAACGCACCCGGATCTCCCCCTGCAGGTCCACCGCCCCAAGAGGAGGAAGACATGCCTCCATACGAACAATTAGACAACATCTGTCAGTTCGACCACCAAGGACGACCAATCACCCATCCTCCTGGTGGCTGGCCAGAAGGTTTCTTAATGCAAACTGCACCAGATGGTTCACCACGCCCAGGCCAGTTCCCACCTGCAGGTCATCCAATCTTTACTGAACCCCCACAGCACTGGGATGGAAGTGCTGAAACCCTTGGATTCCCCATGCCACCCAGGGGCACTCCCCAATTTAATATGTTGATGTGCTGGCCAATTATGGCTCCCTCCGTTGGACAGGCGGCTCCGATGGCTGGATAAGCTTGTAACAAACAAATAATTCTTTTAAATTGACTTTATGAGATTGGCAAAAAAATATTCGCAGTTACACAAAATGAAACCACTTGCTCAAATGGAAATTAAATGAAAATTCTCTCGACTAAATTTTGTACTGTCTTATGATTCAGTTCTCAAGTTGCCCCCATATAAATTCCCCATAAGTAGGCATTCATATTGCATATCAAAAAGCAAACAGCAAGAATATATATCTGGTTTGATTGAAACATGTTTAAATATGATAAATTTCAATTTTTAAATGCATTCAGAAATAATGAAGAAGAAAAATCATTACAAAATAAAGCATAAAAAATTCAAAGATATTCAGATACTAAGTCTGGATAATCTGAAAAATTAGACTGGATAATGTTTGGCATGCGAAGATTTTTCTTGATTTATTTATTTACTATGTCATTTAATTGTCAAGGAATAGTAAACGAGCTAGTCAGCTACTAATTTTCAGCAAAAACGAACAGTCCAGAGACCCCATTACCCACCAGCAGGACCATTTACAATACTTTTATCATAGTATTATAAAAAATGACTACAACTTAATAATCAATTAGCAAAAATTAATCAACAATTCATGAAACAAAATCAGAAAAGATGTAAATGATCTTACAAACTTTTCGCAAAATAATCCAGTAACTGGGCAGCCCGTTCCGCGTGCTCAGCTAGGGCAAAATTTGCGGCATTGCTGGGTAGCTCTGCCCTAATCCGATTAACGGTATTCATCATCTCCTCCGACTGTTGACGAAGGGTCACAACAGCAGCTGCTGGAGCTTGTTCCATGTTTTGCTGCGGAGGAACAAATTGAGGAAGGATCGGATTTCCCTGGGGAGGAGGTTGGGGAGCAGCAGCGGAGTAAAATCCACCTCCACTTTGCCGAGAAATTGGCCTTACAAGGGTAGAGAAGAAATCAAGGTCTTCCGGGGTCCATCTGCGTGTTTGTTGTTGTTGCTGCTGAAGGTAATGCACAGATGTGGCAGCAACTGGGGCATTCTGAGCCGGAAAGATTTGAGCCAGGTACTCATCCGCTAGCGGCGACACTAGAGAGGCAAATAGGTCTGGGGTAGATGTACCGGACCGGAGACTGTTTAAGTTCAGATCTCCGCCAGGAGTACGTGGAAGGGGAGAAAACATGAGAAGACCTTGTCTTAGATCATTTGGCTGATGGACAACATTTGACATCGGAATACCTCCGTCGGTCGTTGTCCCTCCAGTGTTGGGCTGATTTGGTGGGCCAACATCTTCCGGCATGGTTCCAGTTCCCTGGGGATTTTGCACCTGCAAAACGTTTTCCCCAGCTGCTTCAGCTTCCTCGGTTTTGAGCAGCGTTATCTCCATGTCTGAATCTTGTCCTGTGGATAATCCAACGTCGGATGAGGAGGGGTTGGCGTCCGTCGGCAGAGTGCTTTCTCTATTCATTCGGACTAAATTTATGGAGGATGAGGATGTGCTGGAACTTGGTGCATTCCCAGCCAAGTGTGACCAATCACTTGGAGTTTCCTGAGTTGTGTAAGATTCGGCTGAAGTTTCCTCATCAGACGGCTCGTTGGACGACGCACTAACGTACTCAGTGTCGATGGATGAGGTTGGACTAGAGGGCCCATCAATTTCAATTGAAATTGGTACGGAGCCCGTGGCTGCCACTTTGGGTTCGTCAGAATCCTAAAACGGATAAAAATTAAGAGTGAATGAATTAAATAAATAATTTCGATTTATGGATTTAATGCTCTCATCAAAATAAATGAAAAATTAACTTGAATTTTATCTAGGAAATGTACTTACCACTTCAAAGATTTCTGGAAAGTTATGTATCCAGTTTCTGAGATCAGTAATGGTCAACTTGACTCCCCGTCCTTTGATGAACTTGAGACCAGCTTCAAGCCAACGGGAGCTCTCAAACATGCCATACTTTTCGGGATCATTCCTTGAGAGTACCACGAACTGCTTGATTTTCTGTTTCCTGGCTTCCGTCAACATCTTCGGCGGGCTTGGTGGACGGGCTTGGGCTGCTTTCCTGCAAAAAACAATAATTATTTAAAAAAAAAACTTACTACCAAAATCCAATCCAATTAATATAGCTTCTATTAAAGCACCCAATTACAACACATTTTTTTAAATTAGATTTTCAAACTCCAACTTACCCTCTTTTGGGTCTCTGATTACGCCCAGCCTTGAGCTGCATTCGAGACGGTGGTGCGATGGTTTCCAGACTCACGAAAGGAGATAAATTGCCACACTTGTTGGCGCGGTCAGCCCGAGTTTGGGGGGCCATTTTCGAGATCAGTTTTTAAAACTGGTGAGCTGGTTAAATAATAACCGTGAAAAAAAACTTTTTGAAAATATGAGGAGAAGTTTTCAAAGTTCAAGAACACCAATAAAAGGAGAATTCCTAAGGAGCTCTGAGAAGCCGGAGCCTGCCGTTGAATATGAGAAGCTTCAGAGAAATCATCGCGTTTATATACTCAGACCGGAGAAGGGGATGAAGGTAACTTCGCTTTTGAAAGCACTGCCAAGCTTTAGATTGTGGGCTGGAATATGACCATCAAGAAAAACTGGGTAGCCAAAAAATCATAAGTCTTTCTCCGTCCTTTACAAATTTCCATTATCCTCTCGTGACTTTCTCCTAAAATTATCTTAATATGCATAATTAAATGATAACTTCATTATGAAATGAACTTAACTTCTCCTGAGATTAAATCTTCATAAGTTAAATGGGAAGCTTGTTATCATCAGGTATGAAATGGTTTCGTGTTATGTAGGTACCTGTTGAATTTGAATTGACTTGGGTCATTTTCCCAAGCAATGATTTACCATATACAAAAAACGGAAGTAAATGAATTCATAATTTTTGTAGCGATAAAAATGAAAGATAATCTTTTATTCATTTGATAACGCCCAACAATAAGTTCGAGTACCTAATTAATGTACACTTTGAATATACGGTATATATTTTCTCTGAAGTTATATACTTAAGTAAAATATTGTTATTAATATACTATCTTATGTGACAATTAACTGTAATAGGAACATTTAGGTAGTTTTGAAGTAGGACGATATATACATAAACAGATTCTTATCGCTTGCCATAAATGTAAAAATGCAAACGCGAAGGATTGGGTACTTCAAATTCACATTTCTTCAAATCTTGAATGTACAAACAATTTTTATGTTAATGCTATACAAATAGATAATATTATGAATTTTAAATAGATTTATATATAATCTGTGATTTTATAAGTAAAAACATATGGATATCGACTTTGGTTACATATTTTAGGACTATTTTTTCATCATGTTCCAAAATTTCATCACATTCGTTTCATATACCATTTTCGGTCGAGCTTATCAACATCATCACAGTCATTAGCATACGAAATACTTCTAAAAACTTTGCTTTGCGCACCATTTAGCTTGCTTTTAACTTTCATGGATATTTTCATTTAAATTACAGGTCGAGTTCTTGGTATTTTAACGATGAAGATAAATGCAAGATACAGGTTACTCGCGACACAACTAACGAGTTTATTCTTGACTATTCTGAACATTTCGACGAGCTCCTTGCGCCGCTCGCTGCTGCTTTTCCAGAACTGTAAGTTAATTAAAAATATAAAACGTTAACTTAATTTGCATCAGATAGATAAATAAAGTGAGAGATAAATGGAAATGGCAATTAGGATTTCGAATGGTTAAGAATTATCCTTACCATCTTCATAGTCATAGAATAACTCCTCTCCAGCTTCAATAAACCGCTTGGCATAGATTCCAATTCGGTGGTCCCCATTCACCAGCATTCGCTTCACCTCACAATTTGGATTTTTGGAGGAGTTGACAAACCTGGCTTTGTTTCCTTTCCGGGTTGCGTCCACGACGAAGTCTAGTCAAATTAATCAACATATTCGAATCAGTGTCAAAGGTTGTCAGTCCTGGTTACATTGGACAATAATAATTAATACTCATGATAAGCCATGTCAGGCAATATGGTAAGCTTACGATCATTCAACTCGAATAGGAATGTATGTTGGATTTTGTCATAGACGTGACCCCTCCGCTCCGACTCGTCATGTGAGATCAGCTCTCCCCGATATTCCGCTATGAACTCCCCCTTCTGCGCGTCATTCTTTATGTAGATTCCCCAGCCACTGATATCTGACCTTCCCATTAAAAGATGCTTATCTATAAAACGGTAGAAAATTAAATCCTTTTGAAATGCATTCGAGAATATATATGACATGACATGAGTTTAAAAAAATCCGAAACATCCAACAGAAACTTACGGAGCTTCCTCTGGATGTTCACATTATGGCAACTAATTTTCTCCAGCTTGTCTTCATTTGCCCCACATCCTAAGCACAGGTCGGGATCGCACTCACGAGCTGCGGCGAAGCAGATGCAGCGTTTGCTATCGCAAGTTGAGAGACATTTACAACCTGGGAATCTGTACGGGCCTAAATAGTAAACAAGTAGAATTGATACATAACAAATTATTTTTATTTAATTGTTGGACAAATAGTTTTTAACTCTGATTTCCTCTTCTTATCTTACATGTGAGGGCGCAAGTGCAGAATTTTTCGCAAGATGTTTTGTTAATCCTGCATGTACAGGAGGAGTCGCATTCACCCCCATTCTCATGAAGGCAGGGCATGTACCTCGGGGGTAACTTCCCTCCCGCTGATTTGATCCCTCCCTCCTCCTTCGACTTTTCAGTTTTCTTCACGTTGTTTATCCATCGTCTGGTAATGTTCCGTTTGCTGCCGGAATTCCCGGAAGATTTTTTACTGATTTTTTTCTTATGTTTAGTTCTCCTTGATGAGACCCCAATAGGGCAGGATTCAGTTTTCGGAACGTTTTCGAGATCAGCGTACTCCTTCACCTGGGCACAGGACTTGCTCATCATGAGATAAGCGATGAAACAGTAGTTGGAATGGTAAGAGTCGATGAAGCAAGAAAATAGAGAGCGGTCTCCCGGACCCCATTCCTTCA
>JAQIWX010000551.1:0-15795 GCA_034696785.1 Lepidocyrtus cyaneus | reverse complement strand
AAAAAAAATGATTGCTGAGCGGCATCCGTCTAACTAAAGAGATTAAAATGATCGCACCTCAACTACCGCTCAGTTGAGCTATCACTCCTCTCCTTAAAGAGAAAACTTGTATGTATAATAGTTTCTCCTTCGCCCGTCCACGATCTGAAAAACCAACCACCAATTCCACCACCGGCACATAAAAAAGCGTCATTGACTCTCAAAAGTGCACACTCCCATAATAAACCCTCTCCTCTGAGCTCTGGGATGGATAAAATGCGGATGATGATGAGTTACAAGTTTAAAAACCGATGGTGATAATGTAATGATAATACCGGATTTTTTTCTAACTTGGCGAGTGCAAAGGAATTGCTGAATTATTGAGGACGGCTTCAGTTCGTCACTCAAAGAAATGAAAACGGTTTTCGCAACTGACGTGAGTACCTACTCCCCATGCAGCATGCACCTTCAATAAACGCTTTCACATTGCTGAAGTCTGCATATCTGCCTAGTTATCCACCAGTAGACCATATGCTTATTGCATTTTATGCGAAAAAATTGTCTTGTCCTGTCCATCATCTGTCCATGCAGAAAATCACTTAACTACCCTTTTATTTTTCCACCCCTTTTCCAACGTGTGTTGAGTGATTTCATGTGGTGAGTGATAGTGATGGTGGACTGGGAAGACAATAGAAAACTAGACAGTTAAAAGTTGAAGAAGAAGGGATGATTTCTTCGAGGATATGATGTTGCTGGAGCAGTCACATAACAAAACATTTTCCACACCCCCTTCCTCTTTTCTCTCTTTGTTGGCGAAAATGCCGACGTTTGTTTTTGCACTGAAAAAGTAAAGAAAAAAGGGGTATGTCCGTGTGTACCTAACAAATAACTTCTTTTACTCTCACTCAACTTTAAGTGTATAGCGGCTTGTTTTCCTTTCTTCTTCTCATTCTTCTGGTCATTACATAAAAAGAATGGGATTATGTACATGCCACACACATACACACACACAGTAATTGTGAGGAAGAAACATTCATCAAAACGAGAAGGGCAAGCAAGGGAAAAATGGCTTGATTTTTTTACCTCCTTCCTTTCATAATACCTCATTGTTTTCTTATGTTAATTAACCATATCAATTACAGTTTTGCGGTTGTTTTCCCCATTTTTGAGAAACGCTTCTTGGTTCGACAATAACGGCTACTTATCCAAAGTATAATTTTCTGTGGGGATATTATTATCATAATAATCACGTAATTTTAAACCTGTGACAATTATTTGTAATGGGAGCCCTCATATTTTCCCCTAATATTTTGCACGTCTTTTACTTGTCATATAATGCTGCTTCGCCATAAATTTCTACCCATTACATACATACATCCTTTTGTCTTATCCTTATAAGATTTCAGAGCTAATTGATGTCATAAAAATGAAAAAGAATCTACAAAAATTTGCGTACCTGAAAATATGTGATCGTTGTGATTAAGGAACAGAAACGATTAGCCCTACATGAAAAAGGCGAGTTACGTTTTGGAAGCAAAACTGCAATTTGTTTCTTTGTACAAAAACTTTCGCTTCACTTTATGCAATGAGATCACGAATAAAATGATTTTCTCCTTTTTGATACTTTTTAAACTGATAAATATCAAAAGTACAAAGCAAGACAATATATTTTTAAAATGCTGAATTGAAGGGCTACAAGCTACAATGCAGTACCTAATGTGGAAGCAACACAGTGTATAAAATATAGATTGATGGTAACGATGATTATGATGACCGGTAATAAGGGCCTTATCACCAATTTATCATTATTGTTTTCCCTCCTTCTGCCTACTTACCATCAAACAAACCAATTCAAAAACAATCATTCATCTAATGGAGCAGTTTATTATGATCACAGGATACGCAACAGAAAGAAGGAACCGACCAACTGTTTCTCCAAATTATTGGGATCAACAGCAAAAAAAAAACAACTTCGAAAGTCCCACTTGACTTTTCATTCGAATTCTTTCATTTCCTGATTATACTCTAATCGTAAGCTATCCATTTCTATGACTTGCGTTGCATTACATTTTTCCTTCTCATCAATTGCACTCTCTGATTATAATTTTTTGAAAAGAAAATGTATCATACCGATAATAAGTGGATGATGCCGAGTTTCAATAACAAGCTCGGTATGCTAACGACCTACTCCCAACGAGCAGTTCGTAAAATTATCTATTTTTCAAAATAATATATCATCCGACGAAATGAGCTTGTTATCAGAGAGCAAATAGATTTCTCGTCAATCTGCCGTCAAAAATTCAAAGTATTTTGAATACAGCAGTGATTATGAATGAGACATTAAACCAACGCCGTCATATTCAAAAGTCAAAGATTTAAGGGGGTGTTCATGATCCTCTTGTGAAAATTTATTGGCTAAAGGAATTCTGGCACACTTGAAATGTCCGAATTTCTTATCTTCATTGTTACTGCTGAAAGAGGCACGCATGACTTTATCAAAGCTCAAAAATGTCAACTTTAGCTAAACGAGCAGCTCTGTATATTTTATCTTTTGTAAAGATTAAATTTTCCACAAAAAGTATGTTCTACGTATTTAAGAATGCGGTTGCGTACTGATTTTTGGTGGTCTCAAATTGAATCTCATTGCGAAAGCCATGCTAGATTAATGGCAAAATATGAATAAGTTTTATCCAAGTGGCTCCACTTTCCCCAGAACAAAAAAAAATCATAAAGTGACTGCCTATTGCTAGCACTGATTAGTTGATTGACTGCACACACAATTCTAACTGCTTCTATTGTCCGTTCCAGGGGGAAAAATGGACAGACATTCCTTCTTTCTAACCATTATTTTTTTGTTCAAACATACGCGGTTAACCCCCTTTAACGGTTTGAAATGTGTAAGATTAGACTGGGGATTAAGCTAATAAGAAAAATTTATCTTTTGCTCATTACTGGTTTTTATAAGACGACTTGCTAACATGCAATCTAAATTTTAAAGAAAAATGACAATACCACGCAGCGCAAAGTGGCAGAAAAAAATAAATTTACCATGCACATCATCAAATTATACCATGGCCAACCTGAGAGATAGAGGGAGTCATTTAAGCTCACAACAAAACCATGTTTTCCCTACTCGTGAACATTAAAAAATATCGTATTTTTGGGGGTAGTGGAAGGGGGAGGAGGAACAGCACACCTAACCAAATCACGTTACGCATTTGTCTAAATAATGCCACCATCACCACCAAATCATTTAAATAATCTGGCTTTTCAATCTCTGCAAACAATTCCTTTATCAACGCAGTCGTCGTCACAGACCACAAAAAATTGAGAATAATAGCAACAGATAAAGCAAATCAAAATCAAGTCAATAACCAAATGACCACAGTCATTGCTCTGCAAAAGAGCTGGTTGTAGATGCTGTGTAGCAGATATGATTATGACAATCTTTCCTTCACTTAAACCAACTAAAGAAGAAATAAATGTCCACTCTCTATCTAAATAACATCATTTTTCTCTTTTCTATTCAACAGCAACAACAGCTACTTTTCTACTTCACACATTTACTCTGCACTAGATGCGGGGAAGTAGCGAAAAAACCTACATCGAAGCAATACGATAAGCATGATATGATACGATCTGATGGCAAATTTAATCTTAAAAGTATCGCGTGACAGAAGGCTTCAACGAGCTAGATCAGATGCATTTTCTGTGGCAAACGATTTTTTCTACTTTTCTTACAAAAAGTCAACATTCACCAACTTAACTGTTTGCTATACTTACTACCTATATATACCTAAGTGGGTGGTCTCCTCTCTCTCCTCTTGATCTACAACAGCAATTTTTTCCGTCCTATTATTTGTTTGTAATTTTTTCTTACTAACTAGCCAACAACACACCCTGTAGGCCTGGATATGATACTTTTATAGCTTCTGGCAGCGAGTTTTATATACACAATCTGTTATTCTTCTTCGTCTTGAGAGCAATCTTATCTAATTTTTTCTCCTATATTTTTTGTGACTCTGTCGTAGAGAGAAAGAGGAGTAGATAAGTACATTAGCAATTTTTAACTTGTTATACACCACCACTAACAAGCTCTTTCTAATTTTACTCCTTTACTTAAAGAGCGGAGTGTAGTGGCGGCCTGGCGGTCCCGTCTTCTTTCTCGATGTCGATGCATAGATATAACTATTTTTTATTATAAGCTGAGCACTACTACACAACCCAGGTAAAAGGGTACCTTTCATTAGTAATTACGATAATAGATGCTGCAGTCGAGTCGGTAGTCAGTCGGCTCCTTTCCTCTTCGCCAGTCTACTTAACTTAACTGATAGGCCAATTTTATCCTTGTTTATATCCACTTTATGATCTTTTGATGTCTACTAATCCACCTCATCCTTCTTCCCTCATTGGCTTCTCCTCTTACTGTGTAATCATATCCACACCTGATTCTTTGATTGGTTACACACGAACAGTAATCAAAGGCAAAATATGATACAGAAGAAAGGATCTGATTATTTATGTATACTCGAGGAAGAAAATGAGGCTCATAATAATGACACATGATTGATCAACTTTTAAGATAGTTTGCCAAGAAAATGATCCGATGATGATGAATATCTTTCTGAAGGAGGGTCTCTCCATTAGTCACACATTTTCCTTTGTCAAAATTACCCATCGTCCATCCAAAGGAGTTTTGCGTATTTTACTACTGAATTCCGCTCTTGTGGAATTTAAACCGCAATGCAAACAAGACGCCTATTACGTACCTCTCCTAATGGTAATTGGGTGGTTGGTGCCCTTCAGCAAGAAACATGACTGACTGGATGAGTCGACCACAACATAAAATACCTTTTACCCAGAAATATTTTTACTTTTACTTCATCCATCATCCATTATTAAATATTTTTTATGCACAATCTGGAGCTTTTCTCTGACAAAACAATGCAAAAAAATTCCTTTTCCATGATAGTTAATAAATTCACATTTACATTTAAAGGAGGAATTTTCCTAGAAATAACGTGCAATGATGATGTGATGATAAACAGGGAGAAGGAGGATTCGGAAAAAAGGTAGCAAAGCGGCTTTGTACATAAGAACCATTCACTTGTCATTACCGCCATTCCCATTAATCGATATCTAGTTAAGAAGGAAAAACAAATATCGTATTTTTCTTTGAACAGCTACCCTTTGCAAAATGACTACCTCTCTCCTCTCACTCTCCCTGTCTATGAAAGAACGAAATTACAGTAGGAGTTGGTGCTAATTATCTTGTCAAAAGAAGTCAAAGACGGCAGTCTTCTCATAAATCAAAACTGATTCGCATTGATGAGTCCAAGCAAAGGTTTTTTATTCAAAGAGCAAGGTAATAATTGGAAGTTGGTTGATCGCCTTCTTGACCTCTTCTTTAAAGACATCATCAGCATTGATCATTGCCGTTTTTACGGCTTAATTTTCTTCTTGTTCGAAATGAATGACTCAAAGGGAAGAAAAATCTTTTTAGTCATAATCATCATCATTCATCATCATCGTCATAATCATCAGCGGGCAAAGTGTCTACACCTTCCTCTCTTCACTACCGCTCCCATATTTACCCAGCCCCGACAGAACCTAACGAGGTTTGAATAAATACATTAAACTATGCTTATAATAATTAATGTAAGATTTATAGTTTCCTGTTTTCCAATACGGATAATCAGAAAATCAGCCGAAAATGCACGATACAATTCATAAGCTCTTTTGGCCGCTCATCACCCACTACAGACCAAGAAACAAATATTTTCTACCTTCTCCAATGAGCCGAAACCACAAGTCTGCCTCTGTAGCAGATCATTCAAAGAAGATTTGTAAAATTGTAAAAAGCCAAATCCCATTTCAAGGAAACACTTCGAGAAAAATTGGATACGACTGGACACGCTATAATCATAGACCACCCGCAATTCTAAGTATCACTTAAACTTCTCTCCCCCAACTATCCTCAGGTGAAAAATAAAAAACCAACAAAAAAAGAGAAGGAAAATATCATACCCTACCCAGTAATCACATCACAAAGCTTATGGTCTGTTAACAACTAAAAAAAGTAAGTAGGCAATATAAGTAGTCTTGTTGGAGTACCTACCACCAAGTAAAGTGCGCATAATCACAAAATTTAAGGTATGATAATCTATTCCTAGCCAGAGCATATTATAAAAACCAACATAAGTAACATTTCAAACAACCAAGGTTTATTTTTTCTAGCATCAGCCTACTTAATACCTATGACCAGCTCAATCAGTAAAAGAGGGGATCATTGAACGCGATCTTTTCAATAATCTACCCGAGCAATCTTCTAATGATTTAGGAAAACACCTTTGGAAGTCTTTCCTTTTTTTAAA
Organism: Lepidocyrtus cyaneus; assembly: GCA_034696785.1. Taxonomy (NCBI): domain Eukaryota; kingdom Metazoa; phylum Arthropoda; class Collembola; order Entomobryomorpha; family Entomobryidae; genus Lepidocyrtus; species Lepidocyrtus cyaneus. Next base: position 9,442 of record JAQIWX010000551.1, on the reverse strand, counting down.
TCCAATCCGTTCCTACTTATTAAAATCGTAATTTTTCAGCTTCAGCCGTGATTTCGGCACTAAAAATGCCAGGAAGCATTATTGAACGAAGGAAATGAAAGGAAATAGATCCGAAATACTACCTTTTACATAAGTACATACCTACGTCCGTTCATGTAAAAATAATGATCACTTCTTCAAAAATTTCAATTTATGCTCCTGAGCCGAAATAGAAATTTAAATTGAAACTGACAGAACACATCCAGTCAGAATTGTGGAAAGCCCTTCAAAAAAAATCATACCATGCGGACTTAGCACCACAATACAACCGCCACTTCATCCATCCTCCGACGTTGTTAGTAGTTGCGGCCGACCGGCACCTGCCTTCTCCTCTTCAACCCTTCATTTTAATCATAATAATCTCCCACAACATACTCCAACCCCATCCATACATATGGAGCAGGCCTACATCATCATCGGGTTTCGGTTTCATATGCATTCACACAAGCGCTGAGCAAGATCATTAAAAAATGTTGCTGCTACGAGCATAAAATTCTCCCGATTTCAATACAATTATACAGAAACAAAGAGAAAACGGAAAGACGGATCGATATTAAAAAAGTCGAGTGGAATGATATTGGATATGTAGTAACTTCATACTTTACAGTTGTCAGCAGAAAATGGCAGGAAAATACTTTTCCCTCGAATCCACCACCATACCAACTCTGCTACCAACCAAGCAGCACATCCGCTCTGGCATGTAAAATAAAATGAGAGCAAGATGATTTTTTGTAGGTATCATTAAAGCTAAAGTCAGTATTCATTGATTTGTATTATGATTCATCTATTCATCCTATAATATGTCGTTTCCCCTCATTCTCATGAAAAGGCAATCCAATTCACTTGCCATCATCATTTATCGAGGTTTCTCCTCCAATTTGCGTGGACTGGAAGATGATCAAGCTTAAAAACTTTCTTTTCAGCCCGCACTTCTCCTTCCTTCCATTTCACCAAATAGTCGTCGTCATTACATCGATCATCCATTCACTAACCCATTATTCCTTTTGTCATAGGTATAGATTCGAACGTAACGTACATATTACCCGAACACATGCTTACTTACTTAGATACATATCCCTATTCATAGCTCCACTAACAAAAGAAAAAAAACGCCGGAAAGATCGATCTCTCATTAATTACCGACAGAATATTACACTCTTCAGCTCCAGTTCTGCTCTTCTCATGCATATGTTATGTATGTAGGTAGGCATAGTAAATGCATGCATGTTTGATTCCAACTCCAAGTCAAGTCAGTCGAGTCCCCAGCATTTTAGTCTGTTAGTTTACTCGGTCAGCTTACACGATACTTTACTCCGTTCAGCCAACCAACCCTTTCCGTTTTTTCAGTCGTCCCGAATTTCTCAATAAAATGGTTCTCCTTTTCTCTTTTCAAAAATTCTTTTCTTTTCATGCACTTTTCCCTTCCCGTCCTTTCTCTTTTTCTGATTGTGATTACTTACTTGACTAAAGCATTCAACCAGACTTCACTTCATCATTTTCCGTATCACTTAGCCCTGGTATAAGTCAGCCCTTGTCTATATGAACTTATATACTCTCCACTTTTTCTTTTTAACCATGTACCTTTCTCTCTCTCTCTCCTCTTCCTTATTTCCCTACCGAAAAAAATCTTATATGCATGCATACTAACTCCCCGTTATACTTTTAATTTAGCGTGCTCTCGCATTTTATATTAATTCAACCATTCATCATTTCATTTCACTGTTCAGAGCATTCAACTGTTTTTATACGACCGTAAAATACGGAGAAAGCCTGAAGATCATTACGGGGAAGGAGTAGAAACGCAAGTTAAAATGTAGTCATCGAGGTACTTAATCAAATCCTTCCGTTTTTCAACTTTCCCCAGCATGTCTAGCCCTATACTAATCGAGCACTTTTTCCGTCAACGTTTTTTTGGAATAATTTTATTTAAAGTAATAAACCGCAAGGTACAAAACTCCGCTTCGGTTTTATTCATTTTCTCCGTCCCTACCAGGAAGGAGTATACGATTAATAGAATTTATTTACTCGCTTTAAATTTTACTGTAATATTTAACATAAGTAATATATGCTCCTCTGATAACGACCTTTTCTCCTTTCGAATATCCGCCATATTTTTCATACTAGAAAAACTTTTGAACTTTTTATTTATCACGAAGCTGCATGTACTTATTATTGTAGCCTTTTTACATCTGATCTAAATGTGGACGTGCACAACACCCGCACTAGACTATACTGATCTGATATGCACTGTTTTCTTAAACATAGTCGTAATAAACTCATAATCGCTGTTATCATGATCATGTGGCTCCTCAACCAGAAGTTCACTTAACCCAACCTCGTTAAAATGCGCATAAGCTAAATATCCAGTCCAAAAGCTACTTAAGAACAAGTGGTAAAATGCATTTGGTACCACATTTCATCTAATTTTTTCTTTTCGCTAATTTTTACAAACTCCCCGTCCGTATATACTGGTGCCGAAAATCGTCTAAAAATATCTATAAAAAACTAAGATTGCAACTTTAGCTACCGTTCTTTATTCTTCGCTTTCTTGGTTGCGCTACTACTAATTTTACTATGTACTTTACGGCGAGGTCTAAAAAAGACACCTATCAGAGAAAAAAGCCTACCCCCTTCTGCATACTTATTTTAGTGGGAAAACCTACAAACGAAAAAAAATTAAATCAGCTTATCTCAAACTTTTATGGCTTACTTTATTCCATGCCAAGCAAAGTTCCTGTAGAAAACAAATACATAATAAGATCCACCAAGTTGAGAATATATACCTAAAGGTAGGTAATATGCATACATACCACACACTGTCCATTCCACTGCCACCGGTAAAAGTTCTCATGTCTTGCCTAATGTAGTTTAAATGTTCTAAATTTTATTACACAAATTAAATAATTTTCTACACTTAAAAGAAAAGAGGCTTGTTCTTCATCAGCAGAGAGGGGGAAGAGAGGGAGAGAGACCTTATCAATAATTAGCCAAGAAAAGACTTTACTACTTGCTCCTTTTTATTATCATTGAATTGAATATGCGTACAATATAAAAAGATACGGCTACCTTTTCCCCCTACTACTTATCTATCATCCCCTTCTCATATCATTGTCGTTGAAGAAACCAGCAGAACTCAAAAATCTTGTTATATATTTATATACACATCCCTTGAACAGATGATGATAAAATGATAACAGGAAAACACGACAACATGCATTCATTTTACAATGCATAGTACATTCCTCATTGCATTCCACGTTGATGCAATATAGTAAGTAGGTTTTCTTTCCATCTTATAAAAATTTCATTTTAATACAAATAAACAAAAGAATATTTTATCTGATTACTGGATCACACACCAAGCTGATGATGATGACGATGCAAACTATATTCTATAATAATATGCTCAGAATAATATATTTACCTTCATCATAAGAATAAGAAAGCTACTACGTTTTTTTGCCTTTTGTACTTATTAAATTGACTTCTGGTTTGGCTGCATTTCTTTCCTTTTTTCTACTTTGCCTTTGATCATCATCATCGTCCTGCTCAGAAGAATCAGCATTTGTCAAACAATCATACCTACACTGCCCACTTGAGAGACGCATGGATGGGCGAAGTAAAGCTAACAGAGTCTGATGATGTAATCCTCCCGTTGATAATGACTGGTGACGATCCGATGGAGAAAAGAGTGACAGAAGGAAGAAAAAAAGTGGAGAAAAAATGCAAAGGTGGTGGTGCTTGCTATTGTGGTGTAATATCAGAAGGACAAGTTTTCTTTATCATCCATATCAGATTTTTATTATCAACTTGTTTTCTCTCTCGAGAGAGATTCTTTTGAAAATGCAGTTTTTTCTTTATAGATACACCTGCTTCTCATCAGTCCCTGGCTATTTATCTGTTTGCCTTTGATATCATTAAAGAGTTCCAGCCAGCTACTGCAACCAGCTCCTGGACGCTGCTGCTCAACGGAGCCACAGGAGTAAACTGATACTTTTACATCAGTTTCTTCAAACGATGCTGCTGCTGCTTGCTCATGATCTTGATGAAGAAAAACAACTAATAATCTGGAAAGGACGACATCTCATCGTCATCATCCATAAAGAAGGAAATTGATCGCTATTTGGCTCCCTTTGGTTTTGCCAAAAAAACACACCTCACACAAAATGATAATGATCAAGAAAATCAGATAAAAAAATCTTCTCAATCAGAGGCAGTGGACCGTGAAAAAGAAACATGCAATCATATTAGTAATGCTGGGCTGAACTCCACTCCACTTGTCCCCATTGTTTATAGAAAGGGAAAAAAGGAAGACAAGCAAAAGATTACATTTTCTCTGAAGGAAACATGACCACCAATCTATCGGATTATGGCAATTTTCTGGGGACTCATGCGACTGCGACTGTGGTGGTAAGAACAAATAAAAGGTCCCTCCTCCTCCTCCTCCTTTGATGCGTTATTAGTCGTATTATTGTCATTGTACAAATCATATATATCTTGAGTATTGCGGTGGCACTAGAGAAAGAAAAAACCTCTTCCTCCTTTTATTGGATTTTCTGCTTTGCGTTTCTCCCTCTCTCCCAGTAGTCTGACCACACAAAACTTCCCACTCCTATATTATCCTCCCCAAAGTTTACAAGAGGAAACCTGACAAGATTAAGTAAGTGAAGTGGGCTCTCTCCTTCCTTCCTCCCCGAAGTAAAAAAAAACCGGGAAAGTAGTAAAAGGGCAAACAAATAGAAGCCACCTACTATAATACTAATAAACCCTTATCATCATTAAATTGAAGAGGGTAAGAAAAGGAAAGAAAAAATATTTTATTGCTTTCATATCTCTCTCTCCCATATCAGTTTGTTATTATTATTATGCCTTCCTATAATCTAGTTAATAAAGATCTCTTCGGTTCGGTTTACATTTTCTATTTGAGGCAAGTCTCGTCATTATTATCATCATCGCTTCAGACAGAGTTCTTAGATTTAATAAAAAAATATTTTATAGGGAGCAAATGAAGATAAAACGAAAAGAGAAGAAGCAACCCGCTTGATCAACTTGTTATTGAGTGGAGAATATTGTTTTCTACAAAGACAAAACTGGATATGACCGTCCGTAATCAAATGCGAATTAATCTTGTATCAGATTTCATCACAACCACTTATTTTTCATGTCCACACTACACCTCTTTTAGAGAGATTGCGCCTGGGTTATTAGTCCACTTGCTGACTTGCGATGAGTCGAACCACTTACTTCTCCCTCTCATATTTTTGTGCTATTTTCATCCAAAAGGCAAATAATACTTATTCATAAGGAAAATACAGATAAACGCTTCGGGGTAGAGAGATATTGATGATGATGATCACATAATAACCTTATCAGTTGATGAACAGAGGTTATCGACTTCATGTAAATAGGCAACGGACGTTTTCTTCATGGACCTAGGTTTTTTTTCGTAATTTTTCTCGAAGGTATTCAACCGTTCATTTTTACGACTGACCTATGAAACTGCTTATCAAAGCAAGCTTTTAAAATTAAAAAGAGCATCATCATCATCATGCCGTTAATGAATGACAAGCAAAAAACAAACAGTTCAGCTCAATTCCATTTAGGTACAACACAGCGCAACCGAGCCAGTGTACACGTACTGCATATTTATTATGAATAGCTATTAGTTTTGCCTTTTCCCTACCTTATCAATGAGTTTGGTAAAAACTACTAACTAAGTCGTAAAATACGAAATGAGAGTTATTAGCAGCTCTCTGATTACTTATATGAAGTTTCACTTCACTCCAACCAGAGTATGTAATCAGTGCTGGTTTTGCAAATTATTTATGTGGTATTATGTTGATGATAGAAGTTAATTTGGTCAAAGAGGAGCTCTCCTCTTTTCATGAATGCATTGAGTTGAGTAATATTAATGGACAGCTGTAATAAGAGTAAATGAACGGGGAAAAATGTCAAGCACTCAACGAGAGCATAATAAAATTAGCCTTATCGGCAGTTTTAATGCAAGTCCGTCCACTCGTCCACAACTACAGCCGCACAGGTCAGGAAGACCATGGATTGACTCAAGAAGGTTCCTCCTTTTAAGGTGATCAGATTACAGACAAGTTAACGGAAAAGTCCATTTTGCTTACCTGAAATATAAAAAGGAAAAACACATTGTTAGAAAAATGTTATACTCATTTCGTAATATATTGAATGATGCAATTTAATCATAAAGCGAAAGCAGGCAAAAGCATAAATGGCAAAGAGAAAACTTTCCAAAGTCTAATTTAAAATATCAGAACGGTAATGAAGTAAAATCCAGAATATTTTCATTTTTCACCACATGAAAAATCCCCCTTCCCTTTGTAGTCCAATCAACACTTTCTCTCCTCTTTTACTTTCCCTTTATGAATTAATTTTCACGTGAAGGGAGCAGGGAAACTCCGCCGCTGCTACATGCATGAGCTGTGGCTAGTGCACTACAAAAATTCTTCTCTCTTCCTGGCCGACTCTCTCGGAGCAAGTTATAAAAGTACAACTCAAAACTAATGTAACTTGTCTTTTTCTTTGTGTGGCTGGCTGCTCTGAAAAAATAGAGTTTTCACATTTTCCGTCAGACTTTCCATTCCGCTACTCGGAAGGTAGGAACAGAAAAGGAGAAAAGATCAAAGGTGCAATTAAGCACCTTTGAAGGGGGTCTATTTGTTCCACACGTTAATTTTCACCATGACTGACTGTTTTTTACCGACACTCTCAATCTCAATACTTTGCAACAACTCTGTTTCCTATAGAAAGTTAAATGTCGACAGATGAGGATTTTATAGCTATAACTATGTAGTTCAAGCTACTCAATGAGCATGACTACATATGTAGGTGTACCTATGTATGTTCGTTTTACATTTTACTTTGTTACTTTTACTGTCTTTACTCCTTCCTCCTTTCTCTTCCCATTTTATTTCAGTCAAGTTGGGCAGAAAACATTTTCTCTTCCACTTGAATCAATGTGTATGTGTATATCAGCCATAACTATACAGCGCGGTATAATATGGCATGACGTGTACATCCATACTGGCATTTTACTTTTTTCCACTCCACCGTACCTTTTTTCGCCAATCTCTAGTTTTTCGCCTAAACATACAATTGTGATATCTTGTCGATTTTCACAGGATGGGCTTGACTGAGCGGAGCTGATGAAAGGAGGGAAGGCGGAATGACAAACAACACTGGAAAAACATTATGTTTATTCAGCTCACGCGAAAAAAAAGACTGCGCATAAAACTATTTCGACATCATCGCTGGATAGGAGGTGGCCACTTCCAATGGTACAGACTTTGTTTCATTATAGAAGAAAGTAGAAAAATTTCAGAGGGGAAAAGGTAGAGTATCCAGAATCTAGTCTTTTTTAAATGCCCGTGTGTGGACATGTCATCATCATCAAATCATCCATACACTACTACGCAACCTGCTGTCGGCTGTTGCTGATGTTTGTTTTTTGTCCTTTAAAACCCGCTCTCATCATAATGATCAAGGAGTGGACTTACCTCTCTACCTCCCTCGTAATAATCATGCAGGGCATCCTATCAACTTGTCGCACCAACTCAAGATCACAGTATTTTCCTTTGATCTTTTTTCGAAAAAATAGGAGCGGAGTCCCTGGTGCAAACATTGGCAATGCGGATGACGACATAGTCATATTAACATTCATTAGAAAGAGAAAAGGGAACTGTCACATCCATGCCTTGATGCCGTATCCTCCACCCGTTCCCCATTGCATGCATCATTCAACTGATTTCATTTTGAGAACCGCTTTACCCGCCTCAGTAGCCAGAAAAACCACAGAGTCCCCTTTTTTCTTCATCAAAATCTCTGTCGGATCTAACAGTTTTCAGTGAATTACTAACCGTTCTAATCAACTTTGTTTGACTAGCTATGTTACCCCACATTACGTAAGCTTCCCGATAGGTTTCCTCTTCCTCCTCACTGATGAAATATTTTTAAAGCAAGATATGTTTCGTATATGAGGACCCAGCAACAAAACAGAATAAAAATATGACGGGAAAATTATGATGCCATGTCGGCCATATTGCAAACTTTCTCAAATCAAACATCGTCTTTTCATACAACACATGGAACTTCCCGTTTCCGCTTTTCAAACTTCATCTTATCTTGATACTTTGTTGTTGGTACAACTATCTTCGCATAACAGTCCTAGCATTGGTTTATCTTAAATTTTTAATTACGTCACCGACCAAACAAAGCAAAAAAATCTCAAATAATATTGCGTAAACAGATATGAGGGAAAAACATCACAAGTTATTATGATGAGAAAATATGCACAAAAAACTAGCATTTGGAATCTAAAAAGAAAATTGGATTAGGGAAACGGAGATACCTAAGCAAGCCCCTATTTGTATCTATTGTGCAGGTAAATAAACTAGCGACCTTTTCACTCCCGACGTAAACCAACCAACCAACCCGTCACAAAAACGCTATTTAACAAGTGTTCCCACACACACACGCAAAAAAGATGAACCGATGAATGGGATTATTCACCTTGAGTTACCCCATTCTTTTGATAAACTTTTACCATAAAGGCCAATAACGTGTTATTCTTATTAGCTCCATCCGCCATATCCTCACCTCAAAAGAACATAATAATCCTCCAAGAAGCCGTAATCACTCTATACAATATTATTTTCCCTTCTTGATTGTGATAATAAAGTTCACATCAAACAAACAAAAAACATTCTCAAAATATTGAGAAATTATCTCAATACTCAGGCAAATTGGATAATCATGCATGAAGAGGGCACAAAGGATAGCCTCTTCTTCCCCAATTATCTTACAAATTTTTATTGGATTCCATTGAGCTAAAAACCTCACAATTTTCTTGTAAAAAGATCTCTTCTGTGTACGATATTATGCCAAAAACCCAAACAGGATTTTTATATTTTTGAAGGAAAAAATCCTATCTAATCTCCACATATGTACATATCTAAACCCTTCATTTCATCCAAAGGAAATCCCACAAGAGATCAACCAAACAATGTGAAAAAATATATGTTCTACATGCGAATGGATTTGGAAAATTCTCGGCATTCATCCCTAAATGGGAGAACGACTGCTGTCGCTCTTTCTCTTGAACAGGAACCGGATGAAAAGGGTCACATTACATCATCATTTCATAAAGCCATTCATTCAACCCGATCATGCCCATTTAATACTCTATTAATTCGTCAATTTTTATTTAAAGAATGGCATAATACTACCATCCTTTTTTTGGTGTGCATTCACAAGCTCCATTTCCACCAGCTCCACTCTAATATGCTCAGTGGTAAGTAAGCACATGTTCAGAAAAATATTATGTTCTATAGAAAGAAAGCACGACCGATTCAATTCAATGAACAAGTGTACAGTAAGC